>JZKD02S1672947.1:149075-166269 GCA_000966675.3 Picea glauca | reverse complement strand
GTCATGCTTTTTGGAAAAATTCGGAGATGGTAAACCTCCGGAAGTCTTAGTCATGGATCTTTCAAGCTTAAAAATGAACCTAAAAGAAAAAGTTAAAGATTTTAATCAAAGATTCCTAACGCTTAAAAATCGAATCCCTACAGATTCCATGCATGCTGAGAGTCTTGTAATAACTTACTACACTAAAGCTCTACATCAAAGTATAGCTATTTGGGTCAAACGATCTAAAAAGGCCACGTTGTTAGAAGCCTTCGAAGAGGCTACTCAGATTGAAAAAGACATACTTAGCCTTAAGTACTCTTCTAGCAATGAAACTGAGATTGTTTCTGCTTCCAAAAAAAAGATTGAAATTCTCCCTAGACCCACACAAAGCAAAACACAACCTGAAAGCTCTGATTTGGAAAATTTAACTAAATTTGTACAAAAATTGTCTAATCAAGTTATAGATTTAAAAAGGTCGACTGAAGAAGCTTCCTCAAGTAAAGGACCCTACAAACCCCCTTTCCGAAATCCTTTTCCCACCAACCAGCCTAATCCAAACCCCGAAGTCTTGAGCCTAGAAAGTTTGCAATGTGCTCTTCAGACAATTCTAGAAGCCCAAGATAACTTGATGCCTCCTAAAATCCCTCAGGAGGAAGTCGAGCAGGAAACAGCTCAAGAAGAAGAATCTTCTCCAAACATCTTTGGACACTTCTCGGATAGCATCTTTCAAGCTAAATTCGAGATTGTTCACCCTTACAACACTAGGAGTAAGACATCAAACAAACCTCCTGCCGAGAACACTACAACTTCACTTCCAAATCCATCTAAATCAGCAGAAACTAAACAGAGTAATGTCGGCCCTAAATTAGATTATGATGTTGTTGAAGATCTTAAAAAATTAAAGGCTAATATTTCCATTTATGAGTTGTTGAAGTTTCCATTTTTGTTATATAAAATATTGCAAAATATTTTAGAAAATGGAAAGAATGGTAATTCAAATGGTAACAAGGTTGTGCAAAGCAAAGTTCCGCAGAAGACTTCCACTAAAAACAATCCTGATCCTCAAGATAAAGGAAGCCTTCCTATAACTCCTGTAAATAATGTAAATAATGTAGATAAAGTAGCATTAGAAACTGCGAGTAAGAAACCACAAGCTACTACTCTAAGTACTCGCAAGAATGTACCTCCTTTTCTTTTAACTTTCGAAATCTTCAACAGAAATGTGCATAATTTTATGGTTGACTCAGGAGTATCATCCAATGTGATGCCTTGGTCTGTCTGCCAAAAGATTAACGTTGAAGTGGAACCATCTTCTTTGAAAATCATACAACTTGATCGAACAGATGTTAAAGTTATAGGCGAACTAAAAAATGTATTGATTAGATTATCGTCTAACCCAAAGGTTCATTAGGTTATTGATATAATTGTGGTGGATATTCCAGAAGTGTATGGTCTATTTTTGAGCAGGGACTGGTCGGAGCAGCTACATGGTTACTTCGCAAAAGATTGGTCTCACTTATGGCTTCCAGAGAACGGTAAGCCCAACAAGATCAGGGTGAATCGTGAGCGTTACCTTAAGTTCATGGTCACGGAATTGAATGACCCTAATGAACCGTACACACCTCCTGTTGATTCACCTGAAGTCCAAGGGATGGACGCCTTCTTCGGAAATTTCATGGTTGAAGTTTCACCTATCAACAATCCACAACAATAGTCTGAGATCATAGCACACGTGCAACCAACAGCTTCTATACAACAGTCCCATGAGCCTGATGGAAATCAAATTTGGTCTCTATATTTCGACGGTTCTAAGTCTAAAGAAGGAGCTGGTGTTGGCTGCATCATTATCGATCCGGCAGGTAATAAGACATTAATGGCTTGTAGACTAGAATTTGAATGTACTAACAATATTGCAGAATATGAGGCTTTACTGCAAGGTCTCAGAAAAGCCTTGGACATGAACATTCAAAATTTGGTTGTATTCGGCAACTCTGAAATAGTGGTTAGACAGGTAAGAAACTCTATACACTGTCTTTCCCCGCATCTCAAAAGTTACCAGTCTGAGGTATGGAGTTTAATGAACAAATTTGTTGCTTTTAATATAAATTCCATTCCTAGACTAAATAATGCTGAAGCAGATCTACTAGCTAATGTAGCCTCTAAACTTCTTCCTGCAGAAGGCTTATCCCCAAACGCATTCTCCGTGGAGCTATTGTTTCGACCATCTGTTCCTGACAATATTACAAACTGGAGAGTATTCGACGATGATCAGCAGATCATTAACTTTATGCACATGGAAGAAACCTTTCAAGGTGCAGTGATAGATGAACAAACGCACGACGACAATTTGCATGACTTTACGGTAATACCTAATCCGAAATCTCCTGAATCTCTATTGGACATGGTAAATTACATACCCAAATATGTTGTTAGATTAGAAAATTTTTATGATTTTGAAGATAAATTTAAAAAGACGGTCAATTGCAAAACCAATAGTTCCTCATTGTCTTATGAAAAAGTCAATATAGGGACTAGTGAAAATCCTCAGTGTATCAACTTAGGCTTGGGATGTTCTAGACAAGAAAAAGCTTCTTTTGTTAAATTATTTAAATAATTTAAGGATGTCTTTGCATGGACATACGATGATCTCAAAACATTTGATCCTAATATTATACAGCATGTCATCCCGATGAAGCCCCAAACCTTACCCTTCCAACAGAAACTGAGGAAAATGCATCCTAAACTAGAACCGACCGTTCAAAAAGAATTGAATAAAATCCTAAGTGCTAAAATAATTTTTCCTGTTAGACACACTCAATGGGTATCCAATCTTGTCCCAGTTCGGAAGAAAAACAGGGAAATTCAACTTTGTGTCGATTTTCAAAACCTCAACCAAGCGTCTGACAAAGACAATTATCCTGTCCCAGCCATGGAACAAATCCTTCAACAAGTATCTGGTTCCGAGAGGCTATCCTTACTGGATGGTTTCTCCGGATACAACCAAGTCTTGATGTCTCCACCAGACCAACTAAAAACTACCTTCCGTACCCCGTGGGGCACTTATGCTTATCACAAAATGCCCTTTGGATTGATTAATGTTGTTGCTACCTTTCAGAGAGCAATGGACATTGCTTTTCGAGGCTTAATCAATCACTCCATAGTAGTTTACCTAGATGATGTAACCGTGTATTCTAAAAACAAAGACGATCATCTAGCTGACTTACGAGCTGTTCTACTATGATGTCGTAAATACGACATCTCCTTGAACCCCAAGAAGTCCATTTTTGCAGTAGAACAGGGTAAATTACTAGGATTCATTGTGTCTAGTGATGGGATGATTATTGACCCCGAGAGGACTCAAGTCATCGCTAAACTTCCCCCACCTACATCCAAAAAATCCATGCAGTCTTTCCTAGTCCAGATTAATTTCGTGAGAAGATTTGTCCCCAGTTTCTCCGAAATGGTCAGGCCTCTCTAGAACTTGATTAAGAAAGACACCCAATATCACTGGGGACCCACAGAAAACCTAGCTTTTAATGCCATAAAGAAGGCCATAATAGACGCTCCGTCTCTCATGAGCCCTGAATTCTCTCAAGATTTTACACTCTATACTTTTTCCTCTGATCGTTCCTATGCCGCAGTCCTAACTCAGAAGAATTCCGAGAACAACGAAGTACCCATCGCCTTTATGAGCTCTGCTTTCAAAGGTGTTGAACTTAACTACCCAGTGGTCAATCGGCAAGCCTACGTTATTTTCAAAGAAGTTAAGCACTTTCGTTCCTATCTTTTGAAGTCAAGGACGAAGGTCATTGTCCCCTACCCTACCGTAAGGAACTTGTTAGTGCAAAAGGAGTTAGGAGAGAAGAGAGCCAACTGGGTCACCTCCTTGCAAGAGTATGACTTAGAGATCACCCTAGCACAGATCGTGAGAGGCCAAGGGTTGTGTAAGTTGGTTGTTGATTCAGAAATAGGACAGCAAGAAGATAGTGATACGTCAAACCTAGAACAACGCGATCAAAGTTTAATATGTTGCACACAAAACCTCGTAAGTCCTTGGTACGACGATATTAGATACTGTCTTGAACATGGATCAGCAGCCTGTCACCTTGACCCCGCCAAGAGAAGAGTGTTGAGACTAAAGTATGCCTCCTTTCATCTAGTTAACGGTATATTGTTTCGTCATAATTTTGACGGCGTACTGATGCGTTGTCTCGAAAAAGACGAAGCAGAAAAATTCTTTCTTGAGTTGCATGCAGGAGAATCTGGTGGTCACTTCGGTGGCTACACCACTGCTCATAAGGTTTTAAGAGCCGGTTGCTACTGGCCCACGTTTTTTAGGGATGCCCATGCCTTGTGTCGTAAATGCATCATCTGTCAGAAAGCATCAGGGCGGTTGCAAAAACCAGCCTTCCCCTTGCAACCCGTTTCAATAGATTCTCCTTTCCATCAATGGGGCCTTGATATCATAGGTCCTATTAACCCTCCATCCTCACAATAGCACAAGTATATTGTGACAGCCACTGATTACTTTACTCGATGGTCTGAAGCCGCCGCGCTAAGAACTGTTAACACAAGTCAGGTGATCGCTTTTCTGAACTCAAATATCATCACTCATTTCGGTATCCCTGATTGTCTAGTCTTTGATAACGCTTCATAATTTTCTTCTCTTGAGATGAGTGAGTTCGCTTTGGAGAAAGGAATAAAGCTGAAGTATTCTGCTAGTTACTACCCCTAGGGCAACGGCTTAGCAGAATCAACGAACAAGAACTTGATCAAAATTATCAAGAGAACCGTGGTTGAAAATCACAAGAATTGGCACAATGCACTGTTGAACGCACTATGGGCTGACAGGGTAACACCCAAAGCCGCTATAGTTAACTCCCCCTTTTTTCTTGTTTATGGCAGAGAAGCCATTCTGCCAACTCACATTCTTCTTCCTTCGCTTCAATTGTCACAAAAAGTCCAAGAAGAAGATTGTCCCCCTTTAGAAAGCCGCATTAACGCTTTGATGAAGTTAGAAGAAGTAAGAACTCAAGCTAAGAGTAAGTTAGATCAACATCAACAATTGATTAAAATATGGTTCGATTCTAATTCTGCTTCTGATAGGTATTTTGAAGTAGGCGATCTTGTTTTGAAGTGGGACAAACCACATGAAGGAAAGGGTGAGCACACCAAGTTTCAAAACTTATGGCTTGGGCCATTTTTAATTGCTGAAAAGTTGGGTCCTAGTTCCTTTCGATTACAGAATATTGAATGGCAGCTTGACACCTATCCAGTGAATAGCCAAGCCCTGAAAAGATACTTTGCTTGATAATTACCCTTGTATTATTATGTAAATATTTCTTTTGTTTGCATTTTTCGTTTGCTTTCTATTTTGATTTTGATTTGAATTGATCAATTTTTTTTTGTGTTTTTTGAAAAATACACATACCTGTGCACTGAGCCATTCAGACAAAGACCATAGAAAATTTCTTCGCTAAAATAACTTCTGAAAGTTTGTACAAACATCAGTGATATATTTCTGAAACTGATATTTATGTTGGAAAATTTTGTTGTTTGAAAGAAGTTTGCTGATTTCATTTTCTGAGCAAAGTTTGTCATGATCATCTATTATCTTTTTATGTTGTTCCTTTTCCGTAAAGGAATGACTCAAAAGATGTCTCCCTGTCATAATAAGTTGTTTTTGTAAATAAAACATTTCTGGAGCTGAATAAAGGACAGTGTTAAAAAATTCTGATGAGGTCTAAAAAATATGTTAAAATATCAAGGCTTTCAGCGTCACCCTGCTCAGCTATTTATCTACAAAAGAAAGCAAAATAAAAATACTAATAAGAGCTATGGGAAGTGCTTGTAAACCCGCCGAGATACTGAACAGGTCCGCCGACAACAGGTAAATGCATGCATGGTTCCAAGACAACTTCACTGGGGTACTGAACAGGCCTGCTGGCAGTGAAGCAATGTCGGGTACATGAAAATCTGTAAAAAAATATGAGAAACCTCTTTAATGTCCTTTATTCTGATCTAGAACTTCTTGACAGGATACAGATGTCAGAGTGGGTTAAATGGCAACCTTGTCAAGGCTATGGACGTCTGCTGGCAGCAGTGGCTATGCCAATAGTATTGAAGATTTTATCATTAATATCATGACTTGTTGATCTTAAGACTGTTATTGGTTTTCATCTTTTAAAACATCGCTGGAAAAGATGGTCAATGATGATGTTTGTACGGTTTTCTGATTGTTGTTTTAAGTTGAAATTTTCTTTGTTGTCCTAATCTGAATTTATTTCTTTTGACAGAGATAACTGCTTCTACCAGTGTGTCGCCAGTGTGGCAGCCAATTCAATTTTTTCTATTGTCCTATAAGCTGCCTACACCTATGTCTTTCGAACTTCAAATTGTCGTCACATTTTGCAAATAGACGATATTTTCATTTCTTGCGACACTTGCAAATTGGTCTCCATTTAGTTTTCACGACTGCAAGCGTGAAAACTCCTCCATCGTTATTTGAACTGTCATGATCTTTTTATCGATATGTTGAATGGCACTTACCTTTGGTTTATCATTATGTGGCTAAAAGGATTTTCGAACTATGCCCATTTGGACGTTCTTACTTTGATTGCATAACTTGATTTTATTAAACTGGTAAGGCATTGAGCATATGGGTTTATACTTGATTCTATGAATTGCATAAAGGTCATGAATTAATTTTTGTTTTGATATATAATGTGATCCTTATGTTAGAATTTTTATAGCTCTTGGCTTGTCAATTTTATGAATTCGATTGGCACAATGGTTTAAAAACTTTTGATTAACACATTTATGCAATAAGCGCATGGTTAACATTTGGGTTTGATTTTATGTTGAATGACATTGGTTTGAAAAACTATAGTTATTTGTGTGTTGGCATATCACTCATCGTTTGATTTTTTGGTTGGACGAATGATAAGGTTTTGAGTTATGTTATGATTGTTTGAACAGAGGTTTAATCTTCCGGTTGTACTTTTCCATTACTATTATGCATGGGGGTGAATAACTCCAGCACCCTCGCATGCGCACATTAATGCTTCCCCTTTGATCACTCGTAGTTGTTATCCCAAATGACTCTGCTCTTGTGTATTGGGGAATTCGAACCAAACCCTTACCATGTGCTCGCATCATGGCCCCTGTCGTCCGAGCAGAAATCAATGGCAACCAGGCTCTGTTGATGTTCGAAAGTGCCCACAGTAACCTCGAGGACAATGGGTGGCTCCCGTTCATACAGAAATTCGAGGGTTTTAACCTCTGCGTTGCTAGGCAATTCGCCATGACCTTTGATGGTTGTCGAGTCAAGGTCGATGATGTTCAATTGCAAATTGACGAGCAGTTTATTAGTCTTGCTACGGGTTTGCCTGTCACCGGACAACGATGGTCCAAGAATTGCAAAGTAGAAGAGGTCTCGTGGACTCTGCTCTTCCAGTCGCGTAAGGTTAGCTCCCGTGATAAAGGTTTACCCGTGACCATGCTGAAACAGTGTTGGCATGATTTATTGATGATTCTCAAACAGTTTATCACCTGCGAGGGTCGGTACAGTTTCGTTTTCTTACACCACCTTCATTTGCTTATGGTTTTTATGGGTTATCAGCTCAATATTCCCTATTACTTGCACAGAAGCCTGTTTAAAATTTCAAAGAAATACAAAAGGAACCAGGCTGATAGCAGCCTTTTTCATTATGGGTTGATTAAAATTATTATTGTCTATCATTTGGGGTTACACGGAGACTGTTGGAATGATTTTCTTACTCGGAATGATTTTGAAGATTTGAACCCACCACAGGTTGACAAACATGTGGTGAGCGAAGACAAGTTTATACCCCCGGTACCCTACAACATCATTTTACCTAAACCCTTGCCCGACTCACCTATCGACCTACCCCACTCTGTGACCAAGGATGTTGAGACTGTTAAGCCTGTGGGAAAGAAGCCTAAAGCCAAACCTATTGCAAACGCCAAAGGCAAAAAGAATGCCCATCTAATTTCTCAGATGGCGAGGAACAAGCCAAAGACTCTGACTCAAAAGTGGAGCATTTCCTGGCTAGTGAATATCCCTATTCGAAAGGTTTGTGTGCCAAGCGCTCATATGACTTTGTGTCAAACCTACCCCCTTTCCTACAAAACGATCCTAACTACCCAAGCATTAAGCTACATTGTGAAACCCCCGCTCATTCATCCAAACCCTCTCCTGCTTTGTCAAAACCTACAGTGCCACCCTGTGATCAATGTAGCTCGTGGTTAGAGAGGTATTATCTTGATGTGCCAATGCTACAGTCGAGAATTCACTCTTTGGAGGACCAGGTTGCACGGCTTACCAGTCAAAAGGCTGAGCTGCAAGCCACTGATAAGAAATAGAGGACAACAGGTTCCATCTTGTTTAAAACTGTGGAGTCAGCTACAGCGGTTGTGAATTCTAAGTTGGCATGATTTGAGCAGCATCACTGGTATGTTTTATCGCTTGTTTATATAATGAATTTGAATTCTTTGAATAGCTATGTCTACAGCATTGATTGGCTTTGTCACCTTATATGAATTATGTACATAGTTTTGTTTTGATAAATGGAATTTTGTTTTCCCAGTTTAGCTTCGATTGGATTTTCATCAATTTGATTGGATCTTGGTTTGGATTTGATTGGTTTGATTTAGATTAAATTGGATGCTCTGCTATTAATGGGAGTCGTTTGCATCCATTCTAGACACAAGTTGATTCTCATTTTCAATTTTGAACACAATCACATTTTTATGCATTCTGGTTATAATGTAAACAATATGATTGGCAATAATGGTTAATTGTTACAGTTTTATGTTCAATATGATTTTCAACCAATTCGAATATAATTCAGATTATTTTCAATGAGATTCTGTATAAATTCACTCAAATCGTGAATAGATTCGATTCATAACAGTTATACCCAGCCGGTTAATCCGCATTGGTTTACTCAACTATGTTATCAGTTGGTTTCATATTGCAATGAATATACTGTTTGAATTCGATTCGGAGAATGAAATTGACTAATCCAGGTTCACGATTTGTTTCTATAATTAAACTCAGTCGTGATTTGTTTCAATTGCCTAGTTGATAATTATAACCTCTGGTGATTCTATTACGGTCCTGTCCGTTGACTGTGCAAGGATCAATCACGAAATTGATTGGGTCGATGTTGTTACGTATGATTTTGTTTACACATAATCGAAACAGTCTTTCTATCTTTACATTTGATTGAACGTTATGAATCTGTTGTTATATCATTATAGCTATGACAAGTGGAAATTGGTTCTGTTGGATTGGATCATATCACATACGATGTGACTCACTCTTGATTTCATTTGATATGAAACAATCTTGTTACTGTTTGACCCGATTTTATGGTGAAAGCAAAACAGAGTATGCTTACCCCTATTTTCGATTATGTTTAATATTAAAAATATTAAAATCATTAGTGATTCGTTTTGAATGATCATTGAAAGAAAATTTGTTTTGATTATTTTAAAAGATTTGATTTGATTTCGATCCTGATCCTGTATGCTATTTTAGACTAGATACAGAATCAGATGATTATGTAGCTAAGTCTGTCGTATTAGATTTTTATTGTTTTGTTAATAAAATATCTTTCTAACTTGTTATTTTTGGTCTATTGCAGATGAATTCGAAATTGCAATGGATTTGATGAACAGTTAGGGGATATTTGAAATATTCTGATGTCATTTAGTTTCCTAGTTTAGTTGATTTTGGGAATATCTCCCAGATTATGTAAAACAGTTTGATATTATCCACAGGGAGGTTTTACCCTGTGGAGAGACTTATAAATACCTATCATTTTTGTAATAATGATCATCCTCATTCGTGGGAGAACAAGGATATGGAATTTTAATACAGACTGAGGTAGAATTTGGTGTTTTGTTACAGCTTTAGCTTCTCATGATATCAATATTTTGTTTCATGTTGTGTATATCAATTTGTATCTAGTTAATGACTACTTTAGCTATCTTAATCATTTGCAAATGATATAATTTAATCACTGTAATCCATATCTAATTTCTTCCAAATGTTTAAGAAACATAGCAATTGCTTAATTCAGTTTGTGAACGACAAATTTCTCTTCTTCATAAGTTGAACTATCAAATATAAGTTTTTGCATAACAGGTTTCCCTTATTGCAGAAATCTATAAATCGTATAATTGTTATGATTTTTTATGTCTTGTTTGTCCTGTTAACAATTCAAAGAGCAGCGCAGCTTATCGTTTACGAGAAGCTTTTGGATTAACCGATGCGAGTTTCCTTCCTCTGACCAGCTTCGAAGTCATCATACACAGGACAAATTAGGAGCATTTCCAGGTCAGTTTGTCATTTGTTTGTTAGTATATTTGTTAGAATATAGTTAGATATATGTAGAATTATTATATTAGATCGTTTAATTTCAGTAAGTTTTTATTTATTTTTCATAAAATATAAAATCAAAAATATATCTATGGCTGTCTTAGGGCAGAAAGAAAATGAGTTTTACAGGTTTTATTCAAATCTGCAAGTTGTAGATATTGTATATTTGTGAATAAGTTGTAATTCAATTAGAAGTTAGACAGTTAATTAATAGAGTTAGTGTAATAGTAATTAGTAGAATAGTTAGAGTAGTTTATATTTAGTTTAGTTTAATTTAGTAGTTTGTTTTTATTAGATTAGTGTATTAGTTTGTTTTATTTATTTATTGTTAGTTAGTTTAGTTTCTTGTATTTAGTTTTATTTAGTTTGTTTTATTTAGTTTTAGTTTGTTTTATTAGTTTAGTTAGTTTTAGTTTGTTTAGATAGATTGGTTAGTTTAGGTTAGTTTTCTCTTTGGTTTTTGTAGGAACTTAGAGTGGCCAACAGAGCCGTTAAACCCGTTAGGGTGGTTCATTCCAAACGGCTTGGGTTATTAGACAACCCCGGACCGGTTCCACTCTCTCAATTGACGGACGGACATTTTCGCCCGTCAACATTATGTTGCAGGCCTTCCTTACCCAACATCACGAATCTATTTCATGCTCGTCTCCTCTAAGTTTTCCTTCTAAAATTTAATGTAATCTTTTAATTAGATGACAGATCTCCCAAAATGGCACATCATAATAATTCTCAATCATGATTTAGGGGTTGAATATTTCCTGAAGAGTAAAAGATGGTAATTATGTCTCTTTGACTTAAGATTACCATCTCTAAGAAATTCAGGTTGAGAAGTTAATTTTCAAGTGTTATTGATGACTGATCTAGCACATAATGAAACAATTTTCAAAGATGATTCAGGGGATTTTTCAATCACACTTCGCAAAACTGCAAGATGGTCTAGGTAGGAGTGTGAGTCTTAGAAAAAGAAGAAAAAAATCTTGAAATGTTTATTATCATGCAGTCAATGCTACATGTGTTAAGTTCAATGCAATGGCATCGTCATGGCGTCTAAGTTCATGCAATGTGTGCTCATGGAGGTAATACCATAAAATACCTATAGACCAACACGTTAAACTATAAACTACATACATGGAACCTGATTTGTAGGGCTTATGCAAGCATCCTCGATTTGAATCTAGCTCTAACTCCAATGAGTTGGAGTAGTGGGATGGAGATAGAACCTTCTTGTTTCTCCTAGTGAAATTGTGACTGAAACTCTGCCTTTTGGTTGAGAGAGCTTGCACAATCCAATGGTGGAAGAAGGTGCCTCCTCTTCACCTTTTCTTCCCCTCAAATCCTATATGCATCGAACCTGTAACTCTGCTACCTCTCTAAATGCAACAATACCCTCTCCAAGTACTGGTTCACCCCAGGTTTCCTTCAGGATTCCTATTACATTCCACAAGGGTAGTTCACTTCATCTGGGTATGTTAATAATCGGTATGGTGGGCATGGACTCAAACTGGTAAAAACATTTTGTGCAATCCAATTCTTATAGCATTTAATAATTGTGCTCTCCAATGATATGGTGTTGATTGTCATGATTGTGCATACATGTAGCCAGCTAGTAGTGCATTAGTTTACTAGATTAAACAGATACTTCAAATACAAATAGTTTTGTGGATATAGAGTTAACAATCATATGCTTCACATATTAAGGGTATACAATGGATACACCAATTAAAATAGATGTTGCATGGCAAGTGTGATTGTCGTCCCAATTGTCCAATGCCTCAAATACACATAGTTGTGGGTGTTAGAGTTAACAAGCATCCTTTTCACCTATTAAGGGTATTCAAAGGATACACCAATTAAAATACATGTTGCATGACAAGTATATCATCTCCATTCCAACTGTCCAATATGTCATGATATTTGGATATCATTTTTAACTGTGCATAAAAGATGAGTTTTGGTCGTATTGCATGTATTAACGATGGACCTAACAAGTTACTCCTGGAAGAAACCAAACACTAATCAAATTTTGAGGCTACTCCTAAACTCAAGTGCAACAGTCACTCTGGTGAATAAAGAGTACAACAAGGTGGCCAAAGAAATAATTTCACGGTATGTTCGACCATAAATATTTACAATGTTTTCCTAAAGATCATAAGGAGTGTAATATCCTCCGTGACTGTTTTTTTTAATTTCACTTTGTTTGTTGCGTAGTCACTTCGTCAAGTAGTTGGATATTATAGAGATTTTGTGTGTGTGTTGATGATATATGGTTTTCACAAACAATTTTCCATTTTGAAGAATATTTAGTCACATAAAATAGGATAGAAATACCACAAAATTATACAAGATATAGGCCAAGATTTATTACATTAACACCATTTTGCAACAGTAATAAATTTGGTCAGTAACAACAATAAAAATCAACCATAAGTAAACAAGATTTGGAATATGTACTAAAAACAGTGGTTGTAAATACCTCTAAAAATTACATCGTAGGCTTGGAGAATGTAATTACATATGCAATAACAAGATAAAATAACAACAATGGATGGATTTTATGAAGACACCTCTCCTCCATCAATACACCCTCAATATTAGCCTCAAACCCTGTCCACAAAATCGCTACCCACTGAGGAAACTTGGCCACAATAGCAACTAAATCAATCCTCTAGTAGAGAACTCACCCCATAGTATGATAACTCAACCAACAAGAGAGGTAACACTTCCAGTCTTAAGAGATGCGCCCAAAATGTGAAGACTCAATCAATAATAAATAACTCGGCCTCCACTGTACTCAAGACAACATCCAATAATAGAATACTACCCTCAACAGGTAACTCGGCCTCCTCACACATTGAAAGCATCCAACACAAGAGAAAACTCAGTTTGAAGAAGAAATACAACCTAGAAGTGTGATATTTAGGCCTATATCTGAGATAGTTCATCCAGCAGGGGAAAATAGGCCCTCTTTTGAATATATTTGACCTCACTTAATTCCAACTCTGTCTATATAATGAACTCATCCTTCTCAAACAACAACGACCTCCACAAATGAATATATGAGTCGCCAAGAGCCAAACGAAACCAAAAACAAATAAAATCTGCAACTAAAAGGGAAATCTCAACTACAATAAAGAACTCCATCCTCTAATGAAGCACAATCAGAAAATATGGATGATATCCTCCCAATGAAAATCTAGGGTGGATAGTCTCACCACTACAACCAATCTCCAAAATATCTAGGTTTTTTCGTCCCAAGATCCAAATCCACAAGAGCTCTCTCAAATCGATTTTAGGAAAATAACAAGTGCATAATAAGAGAGGGAACCCTTAGAGTTTGAAGTCTCCGAGCATTCAATTTATTTAGCCATAGAGATACCTAATTGTGGTGAGAAGTGGTTTAAACCCATGTCTTTAAAATCTTCTTTCTCCAAGGAATTCTTTAAACCTAAATATCAAGGAGACAACCTATCCAAAGGAGTGCCCATAAGTCACATGATGGAATATTTTGACAAGATGCTTAGGGTCATCCAAAGTTACTTCACATGTGAAGGAAGGTTCAATATGGTATATCAATACCATATCAGATTACTACTACATTTCACTGGGAAAGAATCCATGAACCTTCCCTTTTACCTTTTCAGGAGTATTGGTAAGATGTCAGATAGAGTCCAGGCTAAGTCCAAGCAGGTGGACACTAGTGTTTTTCACTCTGGTTTAATCAAGATGTTAGTACTAGAAGATTTGAAAAATACTAACACTAAATGGGAAACTTTCCTAGCTACATCATACTTTCATCCAGATATTGCTCCTACACCACAGTCCAAAATACAAACACCTACCCTTGTTGAGAAGAATGTGAATTCAGATTCAATAAAGAAGAGGAAGATGACTAGGAGTGATAAATATTTTTAGGTTACTCATAAATTAGCTGAAGGTGGTCCCTCACAATAGCCTAACAGAGAAATTTCTCATGTGGTAGAACTTACACCTATGAAGATATCATCAGGAAAAGAAAAGAGTTTGAGGGGAAAGAAACTCATCTTTTCCCCACTTGTTGCTGCAGGAACGGTCAAATTTAGAAGGCCTTTCACCAGATCAACAGCTAAACAACATGTTCATTTGGAAGATGATGCAACAGAAGATTTAGCTCGGCAAAAGGACAAAGCTCATCCTTCCAAAAAGCCCATAGAGATTATTGATATCAACACCCCTCCTCATGAAAGTAATCCTACATTCAAAAGGATCACGAGGCAACTCCAAGACGCAATAAATGCAAATGACAAATTGAAAAAGAAGGATTTGGAGACCCGAGTCAAGCTGAAAGTTATGCTAAACCTGTATGAGGAGACTATTGATAAAATTTCATAGCTAATAGGTCTTTACCCCTTCACAAGAAACACAAGAATATGTATAAACAAAAGAGAGCTTGTCAAGCTGAGATTAGGAAACTAAAAGCAGAGTTACATCCCTTCAGAGAGCAAGTAGCAAAAAGGAATTTAGATATGTTGGCTAAGGTGGCTACTAGAAGGGGTACCCAAGCCAAAAGATGAATATAGGATAACGTTTCACATCAACATCATTTTTTTCACGGTTTACTTTTTGCATGCAGTTACAACACTAAGTGATGATTTTGGATTTTGAGCTAAACATAGAATATTCATATGTTTTCTCCAAGGCTACTTCAGGTTGTAAGGAGTTTGTAGAATTTATGGAAGGCTTATCCTACTTATGGTGCAATTTTTAAAGGTTGGAATCTTTTTTTAAGTAAATTGGCTTCTACAGGAAAGTTTGCATGATTCACCTAGACTCATTGGTGCTGCGAACTGGGTGTTTTAGGAAAATTTGCAGCACAAATGTTGTGAACTTGGATTAATGAATATTTTGAAGATCAAAGGGATTGCCAAATGTCAAGTTGAACTCGTACCAGCATTTAGGGGTTCAGTTGCGCATTATAAGAACACCTTCCTCAAGGAATTTCCTGCAGTAAAGCCACATCACCAAGTTGTTAAGGGTTGTTCTATATGTTGCCAACATTTTCCTGCAAAATAACATTATTTTCTTTTCTTTTTGTACACATGTTACCACTCTTTTCTAAGGAATAGAATCCTATGAGGAAATGAGGTGGTAGATTCTAAAGAGGTTTTCTTGGAGATTTTTTTATTTAACATAGATTGTAACTCGATAGGAGGTTCGAATGGTTGAGGAAAAAAATCTTATCTTTAGTCTCATACTATAACAGAGTTTTTCTGATGTATGTACCAAACTCAAGAATCTTTAATGGTGAAAAATGAGTCTTTTCCTACTGTCATGTATGTTCTCTCTCAC
This sequence comes from Picea glauca, assembly GCA_000966675.3. Classification (NCBI taxonomy): domain Eukaryota; kingdom Viridiplantae; phylum Streptophyta; class Pinopsida; order Pinales; family Pinaceae; genus Picea; species Picea glauca. The sequence goes on along the minus strand of JZKD02S1672947.1, from coordinate 150,554 downwards.
TTTGGTATTAGTCTCTAGTGAAGGATTCATCATGATGCTTTCTTCCTTATTACAATAAATGATTTATTGTTGGTATTTTATGCAAGTGGATCAAAGTGTTTTTCTCTTTGTATTAAGAAGTTCTTATTCAAATGATTTTTCTTCCATACGTGTTCCAGAAGTACCTGATGTGATCTGATATACATATTTCATGTTTCTTGCTAAGTTTTCTATCTTCCATTTATATCTTTAAACACCAATTTGAATCCATTCAAAGCCTTGTTTGTTGGTGTGTATTTCATAGAGGGTTTTGTGATTGAAATTACAAACTGAGTTTCACATCCATTTGTCGCACTTTTAAAACAACTATTATTTACATTCTGATGGGTATTAGGCTTACATCTACATCACTCTAGGTGTGACTTCTAGTGCCAACATTTTTGGCACATGAAAGTTGTGCTACCAAGTTGTTTGAGCTGCTTTATTTTTATTTCTTTACATCTTCTTTCTTGTATAAATTGCAGATTCATAGGATCATAAACTGCCCTTGATTACTAGATTCTTGAGTAGAAGAAGATCCGCTATAACTTGCACATTAAATCACTCTTTTATTCAAGTACCTTGCATTCACTTTTTCAGAGAGGTTTATTGTTTTATGAATGATCCACTTTTTGTTATCTTCTTCATTCCTCTACCCATCATTATATAAAACTTTTGTTTGTTATCCATCTTGATTGCCTTCACTGAACAAGTTGTTTATGACTCCATTGCCTACTGATAGCTACTAATCTGCAGTTAGTGTGTTTCCCTCTTCATTTCCCAGTCTTGTTGATCCACCTACTCAAACCAATTCAATCCTAAAGAATCAAATGGCTACTAGGCTTGTCTTTCAAGCAGTCTAAGGACAACTTCTAATGCTAACAGGTTGTAAGCCAACTAACTATATTGATCTACATTTGGTAAAATAATTMTTAATTATTTTAGTAACTATTGTTAAGGGATATTCCTTTCATTCCTTATTTTGAAACTAATGATAGAATTATTGATTTACAATATCATGAATAATAAAACTACTTGTTTTAGTTTAAAAAAAAACATTAAAAATATATCTTGATTGGTCATTTGCATCTTTGTTTTCATAGGAATATGAACTTTTAGAAAATATATGTTATGATGTTTAGTGGCCAATTTCAGTCTTTTGTTTTAACGCTCGGTCAAGACTATTCACAGCCACTGTTGAACTATAATAAACTTTCCAATATATATAGTGAGCCATTACAACAATAATATTCATTATAAGATTAACATGTCATTTATGAGAATTGAAACCGGGTGGGAAGGATAACAATCATTCCTCACTACCATCAAAGCTAGACATAATTGACGATAAGAGCTTGATTCTATATAACAGCTTGATTCTATATAACTCTATGTCAAGACAGACTAATTTTTGTAATTTTGTGTTAAGAAATATCAAAATATCTATTAATAAATTTATTA
>JZKD02S1672947.1:92504-109992 GCA_000966675.3 Picea glauca | reverse complement strand
TTATCTATCTCATCGCTTTCTAACTTCATCTTTTCCATTATATGCAAATGCTAAGTTTTGGTAATGGAAACTTATCAACTATTTAAAAAAAAAAAAAGGCAACTCAATGTGCTATAAATGCTAAGTTTTGTGTTTTTAATGTTAAGATTTTGTAAAGACAAACTATGAATTTTTTTGATTTTTTTTTATAGTGTTTATTAACAACCAATATATATATATTTTTTGAATCCAGCGTACTTTTAATACAAAAACTACTTTTAATACTAAGTTTTTGTAGTATTTATTAAGAGCCAAACCATATTTAAAAAAAAATAATATACCATACTTTTAATGCTAAATTTTCATAGTGTTCGTTAAGAACCAAATTATATTTAAGAAAAAACAATCCACCCTTAGTTTTAGTAGTGTTCATTAAAAAACAAATCATATTTAGAAAAAAACAATTCATCGTGCTTTTAATGCTAAGTTTTTATACTACTTATTAAAAACCAAACTATATTTAAAAAAAAACAATCCACCATGCTTTTAATGCCAAGTTTTCATATTGTTTATTAAGAACCAAACTATCAATTTATTTTATGCCCATCGATATTGTTAGTAGTTTTTGTCTAAGGCCATTGCACGGACTATATTATTCGATTCATCGTTGATTTCATATTAATTTGGCCTTTAACTATATATTTTTGCCCAGTCTCTAACAAGATAGGAACTCAAAAATATTATTTTTTATATAATAAAAAAAATGTAATCTTCGTAATCTCATTGGAAAATAGATTTGAAGTCTTATCATAAGCTTCACTCTTCCCAATTTTTGTTTTTTCATTTCTTCTTAATGTTTTCTTTTTTTGTTAGTTTTAGTTCCAAGATACAATGCATGTTTTTCATTATAACATAAGTTTTATATTTCAATGTATTACCACTTTTGTTGTCAATGCCAATGCATTAACACTTCTACTTTAAATAACTCTACACCTTATACTTCTTATCATTCTCCATCTCATGGATGTCCTCCTTACTGCACCGACTGGGTGCTCTAACAAAGCTATCTTGAATGTGCAATAACTAGTTGTTGGTTGGTTAAAGTTGTTGGTCAAACTTTGCAAAATCCTGAACCTACAGTTGAACTTGGCGTCCCGAATTACAAACTACATACAACTATAATTCATCAGTAAGATATATGATTTTTATTTTTATTTATTATTTGCAAGTACAAAATTGTCAAAATATTGGTAGTAATGTATTAGCGATTTAGTACTAATTGTAAAGTTTGGATCTTTACCCAATGAAAGCTTCAACAACAAATTAGGTTGCAATGCTATTAGAAACAGACACAAAGTGAGCAAAGAAGGCGAGGTTGTCAAAAATAGATACAAAGCAAGAAAAGAAGGAAACAACATAGGTGACAACAACAAAGTAAGGACCAATGGTTTCGATTTCATTTCCAGATTGAGAGATAGTTCAGGGTAGTAGTTTCAGTTTCATTTCCAGATTAAGAGACTGTTTAGGTGGATATAGTAATATTTGGCATCAAAATTCTATTTTCTTAGGCATAATATTTTTATGAAATTTTTCACTGGGAGTCTAATTTCTTACATAAAAGCTTATCCTAAATAATAAACCCTTAGAAATTTACTTCGGCTTTTTTGCAGTACAACTACATCAATCATAGGGAAAATGGAATTGCTTGGTTGATATTAGAAAATATCTGAACAGACCAATTAACCATAGAAATAATATATTAAAAACTATCAAATCCTCCATTAAATTAATTTTCCATGTTTCAGCTTTAAATCTTCAATCTAAACTGATATTTCATTTTTCAATCACAAACTCAGTGATAGTTGTTGAGCGAACCTAGGTAGATTTTTGTTGGATTTCTGTACAGATCAATTATTCCCTCTTAAGTTGTTCTAGTAGTCTTTATGTGCCTATTGCCACTTCTCAATTCCAAGCACTTGGTCCTTATTTCTAGTTGTTCCCAAATTCTAGGAAGAGTCTTACATTCACTAGAAATCATTGAAATGGGCCTAATCTCTCCCTATATAAGAAATAATTGAATACACATCCTATCACAAATTTGTTCAAACAAAAATATAATACATGAATGTCTATCATCCTATAACAACAACTGACATATGAATTTTTAAAAAGTGACCTTCATTTTTGTCTGTCTTTGTTTTACTTTGAAGAGAAATTAGATAGCTACAAAGTCAAGGAAATTAAGAATAGGAGATTAAATAAGTATATAGCTAATAACTTTAGATTCTACATATCAACACCTTCATGATCGAGGCGAAGAAGCATATCAAGACCCAGTTGCACATATAAATGATTGTTATGAAGAGTCTGATGTTCTTTATATATGAGATTTTGTTGGCCAAGAAGCGAGAGCAAAGAAGGGTGCATATCGTGATAGGGAGTAAGAATCTGAGGGGTTTTTCTTAGATATATGTCATTATAAATTGCATTTATAAACATTTGGATAGCCTCAAGAGAAAGAAACAAGTGAGTAATAATGACTGGATCAATCAGTTACTCCCCCTCTCACATCAACTACAATTTGTATCCTTTCCTCTCGGATGTTAGCTGGGCACAGACCTTCTCTATCCTCCTCTCTACTTTCATGTTTAGAAGAATGACCTTGTTTTCCTCATGAATGTTGTTGACATAGAGTGCCTAAAGGCACCTACAACTACCCTACTATAAGGAGTGGAGCCATAGTTCCCCATTCTTCATATCACTTCCTTTCAAAATCGTCAAGATGGGATAGAATATTGTCGCAGGTGACAACCTAAATACTGAACTTTTCCCCCATCGCTACATAATCAACTCCACTATATCGTGAATTTTTTTTCCAACACCCCTTGCTCGCTCTTACCGTAAATGATTTTTTCCAAAATCTATGTTAACACAACTACTTCAGACAAATATCCTCTTTGGTTGAGCATACCCTGAAATTGTTTCTCTAGCTGCCTTTTTGTACTCTTTATTCACTAGAGTGGTTGTTGCACTTGATTTTGGGAGTAACCTCAATACCTAAATGAAGTTTGGTTTCTACTAGGAGTAACTCGTTAGGTCCATCTCTGGCAAATGTAGTACAAGAATTACGACCAAAACTCATATTCCATGCACAATTCACAGTGATAGTCCAAATGTTATGAGCTATTAGAGAGTTGGGACAGAAACAACATACTGATCATGCAATGTGTATTTTAATTCGGGTCTTTTTCAACCACCATGAATATAGATGCTTGTTAACTATAAATCCCCACAATGATGTGTATTTGAGGTATTGGACATTTGATGTGAATTGATTTGTTGTTATTGATCAATGTGCATTAGGTGGTCGGGATAAGGAGGTGTGATTTGCTTGATTAAGTAGGTTGGGTAGGTTTTTGAGCATTGAATGGTTCCTAGCCATTGCATTTTTTATAGATAAGTCCTAGAGCATAAATATAATATATCTTGGGAATTGGATAGACCCTGGGTTAGTCTAACCTCAAATATCTCTCTTCTGTAAAAAAAAAGTAAAAATAAAAATAAACTATTACACAATTTATTATACATTAAAAAATATCTTATAAAATTCATTAAAATCAAAAGCAATAAATATTTTATAATAATTATAAATGCTACTCTTTTGATATTCTAATAATATATCTTTATATTGAAATTTCATTATATTAAAATTTAACACCTTCCTTTCCTTCTAATCATATTTTCATTTCATTTGAAATCAACCTCATATGCATTTTATTTGGTGGAGTTCTAGTATGTATAGTTTTCTTTTACTTATATAATTAATTAAAGAGAAACCATTTTCATGGTTTGATTTAAAAATACAATGATAACCGAGGTTAATTGAATAAGATGATAACAATGGTAACCATCCACTTTTAAATATGTTTCTCCTTAGGATGTTTTCTTATTAAGGCCAACATTGTCATGCAACTACACTATCATGCAAAGTTTATTTTCATGTCATGGAATGTCTATTTTAATTGGTGTATCCTTCGGCTTCCCTTAATATGTGAAGCAAATGCTTGTTAATTCTAACTCCCCACAACTATTTGTATTTTACATCCCACAATTATGTGTATTTGAGGTATTGAACAAATGCTTGTTAATTCTAACTCCCCACAACTATTTGTATTTTACATCCCACAATTATGTGTATTTGAGGTATTGAACAATTGGGATGACAACCACACTCGTCATGTAACGTCTATTTTAATTGGTGTATCATTTGGCTCCCTTTGTATTTTGCATCCCACAATTATGTGTATTTGAGGTATTGGACGATTGGGACAACAACCACACTCGTCATGCAATGTCTTTTTTAATTGGTTTATCATTTGGCTTCCCTTAATACGTGAAACAGATGCTTGTTAAATCTAACTGCCCACAACTATTTGTATTTTACATATCTGCTTAATATAGTATGCTAATGTGCTGACATTTGGCTACATGTGTGCACAATCATGAAAATGAACACCATATCATTGAAGAGCACAATTATTAAATGTTATAAGCATTGGATTGCACAAAAAAAAATTACCAGCCTGAGTCCATGCACACCATACCAATTATTAACATACCCAAATGAAGTGAACCGCCCCTATGGAATGTAAAAGGAATCCTGGAGCATTGGATTGCACAATTTTTTTTACCTTTTCTAGTCCATGCCGACCATACTGATTATTAACATACCCAGATGAAACAAACTTCCCCTATGGAAAGTAATAGGCATCCTGAAGGAAATTTGGGGTGAGCCAATACATGAGTAGGGTGCGACTACATTTAGAGTGGTAGTAGAGTTAGCGGCTCGATGCATCCAGAGTTTGACGGGAAGAAAAGGTGACGAGGAGGAGGAGCCTTCTTCCACCTTTGGATTGTGCAAAGTTTTGGTCGTAGTCTCACTGAGAGAAATAAGGAGGCAGTGATGGATTCAAATCAAGGATGCTTGCATGAACCCCTAAATCATGATTGAGAATTATTATGATGTGACATTTTGAGAGAGAGATCATATAATTAGAAGAGTACATTAAAATTTAGAAGGTGAACTTAGAGGAGACAAGCATGAAATAGATTTGTGACTCCGGGTAAGGAAGGCCTGCAACGGAATTAAATTAAAAGAATGGAACATGTTATATGATATAACAATATCTATATGGCATTATATAGATAACATATGTATATCATGCTATATACATATACTATATATCATTAACAATAGAGGTGATGTAGTCCTCCATCCCTTTTTTTCTCTTGCAACTGTAAAATAGGCACCCAATTGTCAATTACTAATAGAATAAAACCAGAGTATTCACAGCCTGTGAACCCTAGTTCATTGTTGCAACCCTCTTTTTGTGTCGTCTCATTTCCTGCCCCTATGGTGTCTCCGGACCCGGATCCTCGTCCGGATTTTGAAGATGAATTTGTTTCCTTCAAGTCTCTAGTAGGATCATTGGAAAATCCCCCTTCCTGGCCAGCGCATTCCCAGTTTGTGAAGAAACTGGACCAAATTCTAGAAGTGGCCATTCCACGTGTCGCTGCTTGAAGAAAACTATAGAGGTGATGTAATATTATAATGTCCATACACATGCTTTTGCTATTCTAATTCATAAGTCTTCAACCACAAGAATTTGATAGTCATAAAAAAATTCATGACTTTTAAACTAGGCTTAAATTAAGATACATGTCTTTCTTTACCAAGCTTACATTACAATGATTTTTTTTTATAACCATCTTGCATTGGGTTTAAATTCTTCCTAATTGTGTACACTAAGTAATTATGCTCATGTAATGAAATATACATCTAGTATGTAGGGATATTAATATGTGTTGAGTCTTATGTTTTGCTACACAATGAAAATTCTATTGTTGATCATTAAGCTTCAAAAAAATCCATTTAAATGGATATTATAAATTATTGAATATTTATAAACCATCTTGAGTACATGATTGTTAGGGAAGTTGATAACTGATTTAATGTCACCATCCATAAAATTAGTAATGCGCTCAAATAAATAATCAAATGCAAAAAAAATGATTGTGCACCTAGTCCACAAAATGCAACCCGTCAATCTTCTATAAATATGTATGTTCAATCATAGTAGATGTTTTTTCTCATATGTAGAGATAATTCCAAGTGTACCAATTATTATTTTTGAACTACTTTAGTGTGTGCCCAAGCATTTTTCTATGATTCTACGATACTCACAAGATTTTCCCTAAGAAGGAATTGTTTGAGGGCTAACATAGTCGTTATTTGATTTCGTAAAGAGAAACCAGAGAAAACAAGAAATCTTAACCTAATGTTGATCAACTTACTTTATCTTAGAACCCAAACAAACAAAATAGAAATTGATTTCTTAAATCCGTGGATCCGGTTCAAAGACCTAATATATATCTAACTAGGTTATTGTCTTTAGAAAACTCTAATCTAGAGGGAGTTATAAAAACTAGAAAGGTTTGTCCCGTAAAAAACGTTCTAAGCATGTTCACCTTTTAAACAGAATTATATCATCATAAATTGCTTTAAGGTCTATTTATGCTCCCCTGGGTAGATTCAGTATTTTATAGTAATGAGTGTATCTATGACTCATGTGTCATTGGCAGATTGACATAAAGCTTCAGCGAGTTTGTGGTTATTCAAGATGTTGAGTAAGCTAATCATGTATTATAGTCATAGAAATCTCAGATATACAACATTATCAGAGTTATATTATGATTGCTTTTTAAATATATTTTAATTTTTTTATCCAATTAAGAATTTATTCAAAACTTTGAAAAGAAACTCTGATGTTTAATTTTATGCATACCTGAAAATAAATTTGATATACACATATTATGTAATAGAAAAGAAATTTAACACACACATATTTTTTTTTCTAAAATAAATTTAATATATAACCCTTGTCATACAATTTCCAAAATGTCATTTTTTTTGGCATCTTCCATTGGTTGTTGTGGGTTCTCTCATTGCAAATGTGTTGTTACATTTACAACGACCTCTATGGCATCTCCTTTATTATCTTTACTAGATGTTATTTTTGTTTTTGTTTGGTAATAATAGGTTGAAGGAGCATCTTTTCTCAATGGCAAGAATGAGCTCATATTTTTGTATGGGGATGCAATGAAGCTTGACAACTTTTACCCTCTATACAATATTTTTTATAAGTAGAAATATATTGCAATTCTGGATAATTATAATTATAAAAATAAATATTATATGCATAATTTTAAATTAATTAAATTATAAAGTAGATTATGCTTCAAACTTTATAAACCAATTAATAAAAGTGGTGTTTAAATGTTTTAAAAGAGTCTACTTAAATTTAAAATTGTGTTGATTTTATATAAATATATATTTAGTTTATTATTTTGAAAGTTCTACCACTGATAATTTGTTGGGGCATTTGGCTAGCAAGAAATTCAAAAATTTTCAGGAATCAAGATATCCCAGGGGAATCAATAACATCCCAAGATTTAGATATCTTGGATCACTACCCTCAGGAAAAGGAAAGTCAGAAAAAATAGCAGTAAGAACATAAAAAGTGGGTAGTCACAAGGCATGGGCCTTTTTCGATGGAGAATCCCAAAATAGAAATCAGTTGTGTGGGGGGGTGCAATTCTACACATTTCTAACAACTTAGGGTTCAAGATCAAAATGGGCTTTGGCTTGGGATCCAATAATTTTGCAGAACTGATGACCTTGAAACTGTTTCTACTCTTTGCCAAAGAAAAACTAGTCACTTCTCTTCAGATATTTGGGGATTCCCAATTAGTAGTCAAATGGGTACAAAACCATGCCAGATGTCAAAATATTATGTTGATACCAATTCTCGAGGAAGTGAAAAGTGTGTTAAACGCTTTTGACGATTTTGAAATTCACCATGTTTACAGGGAAAGGAACGAAGAGGTGGATCAACTATCCAAAGAAGGACTGAACTTGGCTCATGGTAGTGGATGATCAAAGAAGAAGAAAATGACACCTTTTTTGAGTTCTACCATCGACCCTTTATGGATCCCCCTCTTAATTATAACGATCTGGTCTTCCATGTACTTGAGCAATTCCCGCTCAAGTACTACTATGTTTTCTAGGTTGTCCCAGCTCACTAGAGTACTATATTTTCTACCATACAAAGCCTCAAATGGGCTCATCTTCAATGTGGCTTGATACCCATTATTATAGGAGAACTCAACCAAATTCAAGTATTCTTCCCAGTTAGATGATTTATCCATCACATACATTCTCATCATGTCTTTAATCACTTGGTTGACTCTCTATGTCTTCCCATATGACTGTGGATGGTATGTTGTGCTAAAATTCATATTTGTACCAACTTATTTAAATAATGCCCTCCATTAATTTGAAGTAAACTTTGTATCTCTTTCTAAAACAATTGCCTCAGGTATCCCATGCAACCTAGCAATTTCCCTCATGTAAATTTCTGCAATATTAGTTGTTGTATGAGTCATTTTCACAGGAACAAAATGAGTATCCTTTGTCAATTTATCCACAACTACCATTATGGAATCATGTTGCCTTCCTATCCTGGGAAATTTAGTTATAAAATCAATGGTTACCACTTCCCATTTCTTCTCTGGAATTGGAAATGGCTGAAGCAAACCCATTGGGTGTCTATGCTCAGTTTTTACACTCTGACATTCCATACACCTGGCAATGTAATCAACAACATCCTTCTTCATTCATGGCCAAAAGAATTGATTTCTTGCTGTTGCAATTGTTTTCTGGTAACCAGGATGTCCAGCATATGGAACATTATACATTTCATTTAATACCAAATTCCCAAGTTTTCCGGAACTAGGAACATAAATTCTATTCTTATGCATAAGTAATCCATTTTCCTTCATCTCATACTCTTTAATTTTCTAATGTACGTTTTCTTTCTATAAGCTTTCTTTTACCTATAGGTAATGCTGATCTGTAACAACAACATCTAAAATTCTGCTCTTTAAATCTGACTGATGCATACTAACAGTTGTAGCATGCATGAGATGTACTCTTCTGTTGAGTGCATCAACAACTTTATTTTCTTTTCCCTTGATATGCTTGATGTCAAAGTCATACTCACTTAAAAATTCCAGCCATCTTGTTTTCCTAGCATTCAAAGTTGGTTGTTCAAAAATATGTTTGAGACCATTATGGTTTGTCCTTACTTCAAATCTTTCTCCCATGAGATAATGTATCCACATATTCAATGCATGAACTATGGAAACAAGCTCCAAATCATGTGTGGCATAATTCCTCTCATGTTCTTTGAGTTTTATGGACTCATAACCAATGACATGTCCATTTTGAGTGAGGACTCCACCAAGTCCTTCATTGCATGCATATGTACATACCACATAATTCTCATTTGGGTCAACAATATTTAAAACAAATGCACTAATAAGCAATTCTTTCAGCAAATTAAAGTTCTCTTCACACTTAATTTTGCATTCAAATTTGATTCCCTTTTTTTGTAAAGAAGTTATGGGATGAGCAATCTTAGAGAATCCCGCTATAAACCTCTTTTAGTATCTGTCTAATCCCATAAAATATTTTATTCATGAAACATTCCTGGTTGTTGGCCATCCTCTAATGGCTTCAATCGTTTCTAGATCTACTATTATACCTTATTCTGAAATAATATGACCCAAATAATGGATTTGTTCTTGGTAAAAAGAACACTTACTAAGATTGGCATAAAGTTGATGTTCCATGAGCACTTGTAACACCAACCTCAAGTGATGTTCATGCTCTTCCTCTGACTTAGAATAAATAAGTATGTCATCCAAGAACACAATGGAAAACTTATCCAGATAATTTCTGAATATGCCATTCATTAAGAACATAAAGACAGTTTGTGCATTGGTCAGTCCAAATTTCACCACCACAAACTCATAATGTCCATACATGGTTATGAAGGATGTCTTATTGATGTCTTCTTCCTTTATTCTTACCCAATGGTATCTAGATCTCAAGTCTATCTTTTAAAATATCTTTTCTCCTCTTAGATGATCAAATAGGTCATCAATTATAGGTAGAGGGTATTTGTTCTTCACACTATATTTATTTAGTTGTTTAAAGTCTATACACAACCTCAATGTTCCATCTTATTTTTGACAAAGACTACTATTTCTCCCCAAGGTGAAACACTTGGATGTATGTACCCTTTCTTCAACAACTCTTCCAACTGCATTTGTGATTCTTTCAATTCATGTGTACTCATTTTGTAAGTTATTTTTGATACTGGGGCAACTCTTGGTACTAAATCAATAGAGAAATCTATGTCTCTCTTTGGTGGAAATCCTGGTATTTCTTGGAATACATCTTCAAACGCTTGAAATACTGGAAAATCTTCAAGACTTGACTCTTTTGTCTTTTTTGGCTCTTCCACATGAGCTACATATAATTGAAATCCTTTACTGAAACATTTCTTCAGCTGTAAGGTTGAAATATCCCTTATAGAAATGGGTCTTGGAATTCCTTTCATAGTGCTATGTTTTCCATCTTCGTCAAGACATGTAAAGGTTTTGTTATGACAATCTATGAAAACATGGTGTTGTCCAACTAATACATTCCAATTATGATGTCATAATTTCCTAATGGGATGGTATTCATATCAACAATTTTATTTACTCCATTAAGATTTATTAGACAACTTTTGACAACCTCATTGATCCTTCTTTTGGTTCTTGTGGCTAGATGAACCAAACTTGACTTCCCTAGCTTACTTTTCTCCAAATGTAATCTATCCACTATTTTAGGATCAATGTAACAATGACTTGCTCCTGAATCAATTAAAATAGCAACAGGTTGATTAATTATCTCACCTTCCACTTTGATCATATTGGATTGATACTCTACTTGTCTATCTTCTAAGGCTTCATATATCCTTCCCATGTCCTCCATTGTTGTAGCCTCTTGGATGTTGTGCATGGCATTCACTTTACCTCCTCTATGAGGGAAATCCTTGTATATGTGATTTTCCATGCACCCCCAACATTGTATTGGTGGTCTTCCTCTTTTCCCCAAGGAATCCTCTTTCTTGGATTCATCCTTAGTGGACTCATCTTGTTGATTTTTATTAGGGTTGTTTATATTCAAAGGAGGTTTGAACCCCTTCCTCTAATCATATTTATACTTCTTCTTATCCTTCCAATATTTATGCATTTATTCTCTACCCTTTCTTTGCTCATACATGTAGTTATCCTTCCTGATGGTCTCAGTCAATGTCCTGGGCTCATTATATTGAATCTTTTCTTTATAAAAGGATGACAATCCACTTAAAAACCTTTGTATCTTCACTTTTTCATCTTTGATAAATCCTACATACTTCAGCAATCTCAATAACCTCTTCTCATATTTTTTCATGGTCATGCTTCCTAACATTAGTTTAAATAACTCTTTCATCTTCTTGTCATAGAATTTCTCTAAAGTTACTCCTTCTGAAAATATTTCTTGAATTTCTTACAAGTGATCATACTCTCATTAATGTGCTGAACTTGCTTCAGTTGATTCCACCACATAGCAACTTTCCCATGTAAATTGTATGTGACAATTCTTTCTTCTAGGTTTGAGGAGTAGTTATGCAATTGAAAATACCTCATGACTCCAAGAATCCATGCTTCAACATCATCTTCCCTTTCTCTTTCATCATCAAAGGATAGTGGCTTAATCTCCCTCAACTCTCCTTGCAAACTGTGAAATTCATGCCTTCTTCTTTGGTGCCTAACATGAGACACTTCTGGATTGCTTATACGGGAACCAAAAGAAGGATCAATGAGGCTGTCTAAATTTGTCCAATAAATCTTAATGGAGTAAATACAGTTGTTGATATGAATACCATCCCATTAGGATCTTATGACATCCTAATTGGAATGGATTGTTTGGACCAACACCATGTTGTCCTAGATTGTCATAACAAGACCTTTACATGTCTTGATGAAGAAGGAAAATAGAGCACTGTGAAAGGAATTCTAAGACCCATTTCTATAAGGGATATTTCAGCCTTACAACTAAAGAAATGTTTCAGGAAAGGATGTCAGTTGTATGCAACTCATGTGGAAGATCCAAAAAGGAAAAAATGGCCAAGTCTTGAAGAGTTTCCAGTATTGCAAGAGTTTGAATATGTATTCCAAGAAATACTAGGATTGCCACCAAAGAGGGAGATAGATTTCTCTATTGATTTAGTACCAAGAGCTGCCCCCGTATCAAAAACACCTTACAAAATGAGTACACTTGAATTGAAAGCATTACAAATGCAGTTGGAAGAGTTGTTGAAGAAAGGGTACATATGTCCAAGTGTTTCTCCTTGGGGAGCACCAGTAGCCTTTGTTGAAAAGAAGGATGGAACATTGAGGTTGTGTATAGACTTTAGACAGTTGAATAAATCCACAGTGAAGAACAAATACCCTCTACCTAGAATTGATGACCTCTTTGATCAACTAAGAGGAGAAAAGATATTTTCAAAGATAGACTTGAGATATGGATACCATCAGGTAAGAATCAAGGAAGAAGACATCAATAAGATAGCCTTCAAAACCAGGTATGGACATTATGAGTTTGTAGTGGTGACATTTGGATTGACCAATGCACCAACTTTCTTTATGTTCTTAATGAATGGCATATTCATAAATTATCTGGATAAGTTTTTCATTATGTTCTTGGATGACGTACTTATTTATTCCAAGTCCGATAAAGAACATGAACATCACTTGAGGTTGGTATTACAAGTTCTTAGGGAACATCAACTTTATGGCAAGCTTAGTAAGTGTTCTTTTTACCAAGAAAAAATCCATTATTTGGGTCATATTATTTCAGAACAAGGTATAACAGTAGATCTAGAAAATATTGAAGCCATTAGAGGATGGCCAACACCCAGGAATGTTTCAGAAATCATATCTTTTATGGGATTAGCCAGATACTATATGAGGTTTACAAAAGAAGGGAATCAAATTTGAATGGAAAACTAAGTGTGAAGAGAACTTTAATTTGCTAAAAGAATTGTTTATTAGTGCATATGTTTTAAATATTGCTGACCCAAATGAGAATTTTGTGGTATGTACAGATGCATGCAAGGAAGGAATTGGTGGAGTCCTCACTCAAAATGGACATGTCATTGGTTATGAGTCCATAAAACTCAAAGAACATGAGAGGAATTATGCCACACATGATTTTGAGCTTGTTGTCATAGTTCATGCATTGAATATGTGGAGGCATTTTCTCATGGGAAAAACATTTGAATTAAGGACATACCATAGTGGTCTGAAATATATTTTTGAACAACCAACTTTGAATACTAGGAAAACAAGATGGCTGGAATTTTTAAGTGAGTATGACTTTGACATCAAGAATATCAAGGGAAAAGAAAATAAAGTTGTTGATGCACTCAACAAAAGAGTAAATCTCATGCATCCTACAACTGTTAGTATGCATCAGTTAGATTTAAAGAGCATAATTTTAGATGGTGTTGTTACAAATCAACATTACCTACAGGTAAAATAAATTATATAGCAAGAAAACGTATATTAGAAAATTAAAGAGTATGAGATTAAGGAAGATGGATTACTTATTCATATGAATAGAATTTATGTTCCTAGTTCTGGAGAACTTAGGAATTTGGTATTAAAGGAAATGCATAATGTTCCATATGTTGGACATCCTGGTTACCAGAAAACAATTGTAGCAGTAAGAAGCCAATTCCTTTGGCCAGGAATGAAGAAGGATGTTGTTTATTACATTGCCAGGTGTATGGAATGCCACAGAGTAAAAGCTAAGCATAGACACCCAACGCGTTTGCTTCAACCATTTCCAATTCCAGAGAAGAAATGGGAAGTGGTAACCATTGATTTTATAACGAAAATTCCCAGGATAGGAAGGCAACATGATTCCATAATGGTAGTTGTGGATAAATTGACATAGGATACTCATTTTGTTCCTATGAAAATGACTCATACAACCACTAATATTGCATAAATTTACATGAGGGAAATTGCTAGGTTACATGGGATACCTGAGGCAGTTGTTTCAGACAGAGATACAAAGTTTAATTCAAATTTATGGAGGGGATTATTTAAATAATTTGGTACAAATCTGAATTTTGGCACAACATACCATCCACAATCAGATGGATAGACATAGAGGGTCAACCAAGTGATTGAAGACATGCTGAGAATGTATGTGATGGATAAATCATTTAAGTGGGAAGACTACTTGCATTTGGTTGAGTTCACCTATAATAATGGGTATCAAGCATCATTGAAGATGATCCCATTTGAAGATTTGTATGGTAGAAAATGAAGTATTCCAATGAGTTGGGACAACCCAACAGGCATAGTAGTACTTGGGCCAGAATTGCTCAAGGACATGGAATACCATATGGTTATAATTAAGCAAAATTTAAAGGCAGCTCAAGATAGACAAAACAATTATGAAGATATGAATAGGATAGCTAGAGAATTTAAAGTGGGGGAGCATTTTCTTTAAAAAGTGAAGCCCAAGAAGAGTTCATTGAAGTTGGGTAGTTGTACAAAGCTAGTAGCCAGATTCTGTGGACCATTTGAGATCTTGGATAGAATAGGGCCAATTGCATACATGCTTGCATTTCCTATTTCCATGAATGTGCATAATGTATTTCATGTCTCTTTGCTGAAAAAGTATATACATGATCCTAACCATGTTATTGATTGGAATTTGATTCAAGTAGAGACAGAGGGAGACTTTCAGGTCCAGCCAATGCACATATTGGACAAAAAAGTCAAAATGCTCTAGAATTGAGTTATAGAACTGGTAAAAGTTCAGTGGACCTATTATGACCCTGAAGATGCTACTTGGGAGCATGAAGATGCCATGCGGGTAGAGTACCCATGACTTTTTGAAGAAATTTTGAAATTTTGATTTCTATTTTGTATATGCACTAAGGACAGTGCCAAAATAAGGGGGAGGGGAATGCAATACCTTGGTTTTGAGTCCCCATATGAAATAGTATATTTTTCTTATTCGATGAAAGGTTGGAGTGCCCAAACAATCAAGGAGGCCAGTGCACCTAGGAAATGTAATGATATGCTCATTATTAATAATAAAATACATCGTTGGCTGCAATATAGACAAGGACCAGATTTATAGAGGGATATGATTCCATGATATAGGGGGTTTAAGAGGATAAGTCATTTTATCATATTTTTATTTACCCATAATTGCTTAATTGAGAGAAGTGGTTACACAAGATTCTTAGGGGAAGGCCATGTGCTTCTTGATTCCCAAGTAAATATATAAACCCATATCGTGGGGTGTTTGGGGGTTCTTCTTGTTCTTCTTCACTCACTCTATTCATTTTTTACTCTTGGGTCCACACTCTCCATTCTATTCACTTTTTCACTCATTCATTCTTGTTGTTGGAATGGGAACTTGGGGGTGAATTACTAAGGAGGAAACCATTGTTTTTTGGTTGTAGAATGACTAGTGTGCTCCAACCATGAATTAATGCTTGCATGCTTGATACACGTTGGCATGTATTAAATTGTATTCACAGCTGCAAGTCCTAAGAGTCCCAGCATGGATATTCTTGACGAGATGCATTGGAGCCCTATAAGGAGGTGGAGATCTTGAGGGAATTCATGGCAGAGAAGGTGGTCCATTATTTTTGGTTGTGCAGGCTAGAGAGAAGAGAGATGGTGTACTTTGGATTGTTGTGTGTTGAGGAACCTATGAGGGCTTGAGTGTTGAATATTTTAGGGAACCTGAGTGACACCCTGGAACTGTCCTTGTGGATTCATATCCCTAGCTTGGGGGTGACATTGATGTTGATAATTGGAACAATAGTGTCTATGGTTGGGTGGAACATCCTTGGTCTACAACCAGTTGGTGAACCATTTTGATTAAGATAGGTTCTCTCTGTCATGTGTTTCTCTATTGTATATTTATTTCTATTGTGTATGAATTATTGTCTATTAGATTCATATGTTATAACATGCATGCTTGTTGGTTATTTCTATGCATGGAATGTTTAAACATTCTTTATACTATAGCATGCATATTTATTGTTGCATGTGCTATTATCATGTTTCTTTCATGCTTCTTTAATAATTAAATGGTATCCTAATTCAAATTTCAGTTTCAAACAGGGTTTTTGAGGAGGTATTGTGCCCAACCCAGGGGTGGCTGGGTATGTTATAGTTAAGACATAAATCATTTATAGGTTGGTGAGCATTGCCAAGTAGTATAAATATAGGTTTGAAGTACATAAATCGACGTTTATAATTGTCCCTACCAAACGATTAAAATTCCTAGACGTAGAAAAGATCAGGTTCATGAGACTTCATTGGAGGCATTGGAGCAGGAAATTCAACAAATTCATATAACATACCACTCTATATCTTCTCGAGTTTATCAAATCCTTGATATTCTCATTCAACACTGGAATGCATTGTGCTAGCAACATGACGAAGTGGATTCTATAAGAGAATAGGTGGAACACATGCATATTCAGAGGGAGAATCCTCCTCCAGACCTTGTGGAAACTTCATTCAACAATGATTCCTCCCCAACAACAGATCAACCTCCAATTGACTTGAACCAAACAACTTAGGAGGAATAAATGGAAGAACAATAACCTAATACTGATCCACAGTTGGGTATCTAATCTGTTAGCACCCTGTAGATTTTGTCCGACTGAAATAGACAAACAACAGGGGTAACTGTTTCAACCAGCTTTAGAGCTGAGGCACTAGCTTGGTCAAATCAGAGAGCGATCTCTCGTGTCACTGGGTATATCTATGGAAATCAATGGCTAGATTTGGTTTGTTTGGGGGTTTTTAATAAAATAACTAGAGAAATGAAAATGACATTTGGGCCATGGAGTTTGAAATGAATGATGCATTGTTGGAACATGACAACTATTCAGATGAATAGGCTAAATGAGACAGTGAGTCTGAGTTTATATTTGAAAATTAGAATGACATCAAAAGAAAAAGAAACATATAACTATATCAGAGCATTATCAGAATGAATTCTGAATCAGTTAAGAAGAAATAAACATAGTCTAAATTGCTAAGCCGAGAGCATCAAATGATGAATTCTGGGCTTCTAGTTCTCCAATCTAAATGGACAAAAATGGAA
Organism: Picea glauca; assembly: GCA_000966675.3. NCBI lineage: Eukaryota > Viridiplantae > Streptophyta > Pinopsida > Pinales > Pinaceae > Picea > Picea glauca. The sequence continues at coordinate 92,861 of JZKD02S1672947.1, read as the reverse complement.
AATGAAATATAGGATAACAAGAATTATATACTATGAAGGGAAACAAGACTCATAACACCACCAGTTATAATCTTTTCATAAATAGTCCAAAATCCACCTTTTCATTTTTATATTTATTATGGTTCCAAAAGTTACAAAGGTCTACTTGCATAAAGGGCAGGCGCATGCTTTCTCCCTATCTTCTATATCCCTGAGGTAATATATATATATATATATATATATATATATATATATATATAAAGCTGCTTGCCATGAGGTCATACACCTTTAAGTATTCAAAATTTTGTAATTAGACTATTGTTTAATGGTATAAACCGTAGAGAACAAAATGGGATCCTTTGGGTTAACTATGCTTTG
>JZKD02S1672947.1:72282-92494 GCA_000966675.3 Picea glauca | reverse complement strand
ATAGTAAAACATCCTGTCATCAATCATGACGCATCATCATCAAGGTTAAGTGGTTCATCATCATAAAAATCCAGATCACTTGCGAGCAAGTGTCCTCAAGGATAAGTTTTGTCAGTGCGCTAGAGCGGGATGTTACAGATCTCTTTCTTCTGTCGCTTGGTCTGTTTCTTCTTTACAACTCGTCTATTGATAATTAGATCTTTCATGATGGGATTTAGCTTGACTTCCAATCCTGAGTCCTTAGCCGGTTCTCTGTGGAATTTATTTTCCAGTATACGTGCAATTTTCCTTTCCTTCCTGTTGATAGGTAAATCTTCCACGTTGCCTGAATGACTGGTTTCACTGGGTATAGCTTGGTCCATGTATCCCAATTTCGTGGACACCGAAACGTTCTTGGAGAAATCAGAGAGTCAAGTGAATTGGAGATTACTTCACTTATGGATAAAATGATGCCTTCATACTTTAGTAATTATAGAGTTCTAATCATGAATCACTGACATACTTATTGACATGCACGTTGATTTACCATGCTTGGACAATCCATTTCAAATGATTATCTTTCGAGTTCATTATATGGCAGTGTTCACCTGACATTATATGGTTGTGAAATACCGAACAAGTGAGATGGGGTGATTTTGATCGGCTGCCATCGGTACCCCACGAGTGTTTGATGTGACGCATAGGAACATGTGACATTAGGGCTTTGGCGAAAGAGGTTTCAGGCAACCTGCCTTTCACCCCGACGTATCTCTGGAGGCAATGCGCGTCCATCTCAAAAACCAAAATGGTTTCCCCAGTCCACCTCTATATGGTTAAGTCCCATGCAAGTTTACCGACCAATACGGGCTCCAACCATTGATCTGGGTCGTTTTGTAATCGACAGTCTATCGAGTTACACCTTTTATGCCTCCGCTACATTTGTCCATACACCGCTAGATATATCCCGAGCCTCTAAATTATCAATTCTCCAAACTATCAATATTTTCCGTGATGGTGTAGCTTTGCTTAAATTCCCGATACTTGGATCTTGTCTAAAAATTGTTACGGTGATAACATAGGCTCCAACTGGGGATGATATTCTCCCTGTGAGGTAGCAAAGAACTTGTAGAACCTGTGCCTGATAAATTGGGCTGATTCCAAAACATGTGCATGTACCCTGCTCCTACAATATCATTAACGTCTACTGAAGTCTAAACTTTGCACACTACCCTCAACTGGATATTGAATATACTACTAAAACTAACTGTACACGATACTGGAAATATAAACTAAAAAATGCATGCCCAACAAGCTTATTTGCATATTCCTATCTACTCTAATTACTGAAATGAACTATCAATCAAGTGATATTGAAATGCCAATGCAACCATGTGATCATTTTATCCACCGTCTGTTTTCCCTGCACAAGATTTCTCCAAATCCTGTTGACTAATAATTCATTCAAAACTTCATCCACAATTCTCAAAAATCAAAAACATTTGGACTGTTTATTTCTTCTAATATGATTGCAAATGGATCTTTTAAAATATGTGTAAAACAACCATCATGTTTTACTCCTTCCATTGCATTTTTTTTTTTAGGTGATTCAACTCATTGACTTCTAAAAAAATGACAGAGTCGTTGAGAAGTCTAGTAGTAGGGATTTCCTGAGTCATAAAGTGACCATGGTTGAAGAACATCATCTGTCATGAAAAGATTTGGTGCAGACATTGATTCTTTTTAATCCACTATTGTTGGCAGATTATGATCACAAACCTTTCCCATATAATGTGTCTCGATATCCCGCATTATATGAAAGAATGACTCTTTTTCAGGAATCAAGATAGAAGGGTGATATTGTTCTACTAGGGTTTCCCCTCTATTTGGATTTTTCATATGCTAAATTTCAAAATCTTCATCCATATCTAGATTGTTCAGAAATAGGATTACTACGTCATTTTCAAGGGAAGACAGACAACCTTGAAATACCTTGTCTTGGAGGTAATATTGTTGAACATTTGCATTAGTTCTAGGAGAAAGGAAAAGACCTTTGATAAAAATTTCTTGATCGGCTTCCTTTTTAATTTGATGGTTAAGCTCTAATTGAAATTATGAATTGAAAAACCCTTCTAAGTAATGATTGTGCGATGCATGTGAGTGTAGTTGGTGTTCTTTAACGATGGAAACCTTTTCATGTAAAACAGTGCAAGTGTGAATATAGTCAGAAGTCCTTATTTTTTTTTTGAAATTTCATAATTTTTTCTTAACCACTCAATGGAAGAAAAACATAAGGGGAGAGATTTTTTATCTGTAAGCCCGATGCTTTCTTTGCTTTAGACTTCATGCTTGAATATTTTCTGATTCAAAACACCATCTTTTTTCAACAATTCGAATGAGGAAAAACATAATGGCAAGGCTTTGTTACTTGACTCACAACCTTCTTCATTCTCCCCAGTATCATCATAGGTACATTTTTCTATCTCTTTGGGTTTTTGGACATGCTTACCTTCATCTTTTCCTTCGACCAGTGACTATATTTATGAATCTATAAGGTCTTCTTCAGAACAAAGAATAGGGTCATCAAGTGTCGGAGAAGAGTGTTCCAATATCTTGTCAATCTGTTTTGCTGGTTCGATGTGATTTTGCATCAGCACAAATTTGCTTGCCTCAACAATAATCTGAGAATTCTCTTTCAACAATTTGAATGCAGTGAAGCATAAGGGTAGAGAATTTTCTTTAGCTTATCTAATATTTTTCTCCTCATTGTACTGCTGAAGAAGAAAGTCTTCAATATCACGATCATCCTTGTGTTTTTCATATATAGGAAAATCAACATCATATGCAACGTCATCTAATAAGAACAGACTTGGAACATTAATCTATTCTTCGACAAATTGGTTTGCAAACTCATCCTCTTGACTGCCTACAAAATGGTCGGCTCCCTATTTATCAGGAGACAACTCAGAAGCTAGAACAACACCTTTTCTTTTGACAAGTGGAAAATAATTTTTAGAACGATCATAAGAATCCGAGACTTCAAGAGGGCCCATGATATTGTCAATTCTATGCTTGAGATTCCAATCAACTATTTCCTGTTCATATTCACTTTCATGTTCTTTAGCATCTAACTCCTCTTTTTGGATCTGTTTACATGCTTGGATGTTGTGCTGAATATCCTGGGCATCATCAAACATTTGTTGTAAGGACTTGGGTCTTATTTCCATCAGGAGGAAAGACAAATCTGGATGAAGAGTTGTTGTATAAGGGAACATAGCAGCTCCTTCGGTGGGTTGAATCTCTTCAGGCAATTTGTAGTAAATACTAAAAAACATTCTACTGAATATAGAGATAGCTTCGTTCCTCTGCCATTTCAAGGTGTAGAACTCTGCAAGTTGTATCTCCAAAGATTTTTTCTTTCCCCAAAACTTCAAGAAAACATTTTTCAATTCCTCCCATGAGCTAATTGTATCTGGCTGCAAATGTCTAAACTAGTCTTTGGTGTTCCCTTTCAAGGATTGAGAGAAGGCTCTCATACAAACATTGTCATGGTTAATCTCAAATAAATCTATGAAATGCTCAAACCCTTGGATGTTCTTTTTAGCTGAGACGACATTAGTTTCTCCATCAAACATAGGTAGATATTCATGGTGACTTGGAGGGAAATTGTGGAGGACTTGGGGTAGTTTCATGGGTATGTATCTACGTTGGGCTCTGGAGGATGTTGGACTAGGAATAGGGGGAGAGACATCAGCCTTGGCTTTATGGGGTTTACCGACTTGGTCATGGTCATCACATGGCCCAGATGGGAATTTTTTATCAACATCAGTGATATAGTGAGGATATACGTGCACAACTTTAAGAGGATTGTATACAATAGCAAGATCTTCATGTTCATCATCATAATGTAGAAGGTAAAGAAAAATTTGTTTGGCATGTTCAAGGAAAATGTAGAGGCACCCTATAATAAACAATAGAATGCTTTGGAAAAATCCAATTTTAAGGACCTGTTTTCTTCCATAATGTCTTTTCATGCCTCTATCAAGGGGTCTCATTTCTCGCTGGAGTCTTTGGAAGCTGGATTGTGCACTAAGAGTGGATTCGCCATTGAAAATTCAAATTTCTAGATTCTTCTACCATTGGAATCACCTTCAAACTGATTTTGATGTGTGGAGTCACCAGAGCAGAAATACAACCAAAATGTGCCTAAGTGTCTGCTACTCTTAGACCTTAGAACTCAACCATGTCATTCTTCCCAGGGAAAATTTCTAATTTCATCCTCAGCAACGGCGCCAGAATGTTAGCACCCTGTAAATTTTGTCCAGCTAAAATAGACAAATGACAGGGGTAACTGTTTCAACCAGCTTTAGAGTTGAGGCACTAGCCTTCTCAACTTAGAGAGGGCTCTCTCATGTCACTAGGTATATCTATGGAAATCGGTGGCTATATTTGGTTTGTTTGGGGGTTTTTAATAAAATAACTGGTGAAATGAAAATGACATTTGGGCCATGGAGTCTGAAATGAACAATGCATTGTTGGAACATGACAACTATTCATAGGAACATGATAAATGAGGCAGTGAGTCTGAGTTTATATTTGACAATTAGAATGGCATAAGAGGAAAATGAAACACATAACTATATCAGAGAATTATCTCAATGAATTATGAATCAGTTAAAAAGAAATAAAAACAGTCTAAATTGCTAAGCCGAGAGCATCAAATGATGAATTCTGGGCCTCTAGTTCTCCAATCTAAACAGACAAAAATGGAAAATGAAATATAGGATAACAAGAATCACATACTATGAAGGGAAACAAGACTCATAACACCACCAATTAGAAACTTTTCATAAATAGTCCAAAATCCACCTTTGCATTTTTATATTCATTTTGGTTCCAAAAGTTACAAAGGTCTGCCTGCACAAAGGGCATGCTCCTCCTTTCTCCATGCCTTCTATATCCCTTAGGTAATATATATATAGAGAAGGTTTATTCATGGAATACAAAACGTCCAGACTTCTCATCATTCTAGAATTAGAGATCATTTACAAAAAATAAATGATTTATAATAATCGTTACCCTATTTTAGAGGAACTGTCAGGAGCAAGTTCATCATATCTAGGTGCCAACTATCCAAAACTTGTTGGGATCTACTTATCTCTACTTGAGAGTTCATTTCAGCTTAGCGATCTCCTCCTTTAGAGTATCCAACCAGACCGGTTGATTCTCTTCAACACTTTTAACCATTTAGGCTCTGATCTCTTTCTTCTGTCGTTTGGTCCATTTCTTCTTTACAGCTCGTCTGTTGATAATTAGATCTTTCATGATGGGATTTATCTTGACTTCCAATCCTGAGTCCTTAGTAGGTTCTGTGTGGAATTTAGTTTCCAGTATACACGCAATTTCCCTTTCCTTCCTGCTCATAGGTAAATCTGCCATGTTTCCTGAATGACCGGTTTCACCGGGTATAGCTTGGTCCATGTATCCCAATTTCATAGACACCGAAATGTTCTTGTAGAAATCAGAGAATCGAGAAAATTGGAGATTACTTCGCTTATGGATAAAATGATGCCTTCATACTTGAGTAATTATAGAGTTCCAATCATGAATCCCTGAGAGACTTACTGACAGGTACGTTGATTTACCATGCTTGGCCAATCCATTTCAAATGATTATCTTTCGATTTCGTTATATGGCGACATTCACCTGACATTATATGGTTGTGAAGTATCAAACGAGTGAGATGGGGTGATTTCGACTGACCACCACCGGTACCCTATGAGTGTTTGATGTGACGCATAGGAACATGTGACATCAGGGTTTTGGCGAAAGTGGTTTCATGCAACCCACCTTTCGCCCCAATGTATCTCTGGAGGTGACACATGTCCATATCAAAAACCAAAATGGTTTCCCTAGTCCGCCTCTATATGGTTAAGTCCCATGAAAGTTTACCACCCGATACGGGCTCCATCCATTGATCTGGGTCGTTTTGTAATCAATGGTCTGTCGAGTTACACCTTTTATGCCTCTGCTACATTTTTTCCATACGCCGCTAGATATGTCCCGATCCTCTAAATTATCAATTATCCAAACTATCAAGATTTTCCGTGACGGTGTAGCTTTTCTTAAATTCCCGAGACTTGGATCTTGTTTGAAAATTGCTACGGTGATAACATAATGTGTTTCAAGATTATATGTATCTTAGGCATATTTAATCGAATTTTCACATACAAATTTTGGAATTTAATGGCTACTAGTAAAGCTCAGATAGATATAGGGATAGATATACAAGTAGCATGATTAATACTGATGTTATCTTTGCCTTTGGGATGTTTTTCACTCTTTTTTAAACCTTTGCGTGCTTCGACCACCCATTTTTTTATCAATATAATGTCTCCCAGTTTTTGTCAAAAAGAAAGGTCCTTTGGTTGAACCTTTACCCAACTGAGCTTATTTAGTATAGATCCTTCCATACAAATTTTTCTCATAAGGATGAGCTTCTAGGCTAGGCATCCTCTACTTCCATGGGAGTAAGGTGGTTCGTCGACTAGAGGAATGAGTAGTCATTTCCTCTTGGTCGTGGTCGTATGATTGGTCCTTGTTAGCTATCTTGGGAGGATGCTGACCAGAAAATGTAGTTGCACCTTAGGAAATTTTTTTTTGTGCCCTACTATTGTTATGCCTAAACAAAAAATACAAAGTAACACTATCCTCTCTCTTAGCGAAAAAAATGCAGTTTCCAGCACATCTGAAGCCAATATGGCCGACAGAGGTTTACTCAGGGAAGAATGCTCTTCAAACAAATCATTCTCTATGTAGGATTGACTCAAAAAAATGCATTGGGTTAGGTAGAAACATTTTTAGATGATTGTGGTAGACCTTGTGGCTCTCGTTTATAGGAATTCCATGTGCATTAAGAGATCCAATTGATAGAACCAACAATTTCTTCGATACAAGATTCATACTCAAAATCACTTACCAGAGTGTGTGAGATGTGAAATGATATTATCTACCTATCAGCCATGTCTGAGAAGGTGATGATTATGAATTATTACCAAAGAAAAGACCAATTGATCATAAAAAACCATATTGTTGACTAATATGATGGCCTTCCCACGCGAAAAAATATGTTAAAAACTAGTTTTATCCAAATTTAAATGATTGAAAGACTTGTAGCATATTTTTATTGATCTCTGCTTCAAAATCAGAGACTCATGGAAATTTGGGTGAAATCATTAATGACATCAACCAAGTATGATTGAAACATGGCAGGCATACATTGGTCCATGTGGATGCTCGCGTGACACCACTGTTAGAGCTAGGTGGAATTTTACTAAACCAGGTGTCTTCCAGTCGACTTGAATCATCTCGTAGTGCTTGCGTGGCAGGTAATGAATGTGAACATATACCTTTTTCCCAATTAGACCACGTAGAAATCCATGTGGATGTTAGGATTCCCATGTGTAGGCTGCATCACCCTCCTTTCTTGTCGAGAAATCTCTAATTAGATGTTGAGTTGTTCTATGGGTGAGTGGTTTCCAGTATTACCTCATCAATATTGCATCCGCAAGTGAGTGGCTTTTGTTGGGTCCTTAATGATGTGAAACCAATGCATCATGTCCACATTGCAAAGGATAAACCGTGTTCTCATCCCAAACTCTCGTTAAAGGAAGGGTAGGTTTTCGAGTCGATAAGCATCCCTGACCGTTGATTTGGTAGTTGGTAGCACCACAATCTCAACTGTCGAACTCATTCACTTCGGTGGAAGGTGTTTGAAAATTTCGCTTATCCCTCGGTATTGGCCTTCAGTTTCTAACCCAATCCCTTGTGCTGGTGCATTATCCCCTTTATGTGCATTTAAAACCTTTTGAAGCCCATGTTAAGCAGCTTTTGGCTTATTTATCCCTTTTCTTCAAATTTATCACTATTTAGGCGATGTTTTCTTCTCTTGTAGGTAAGAAGCAATTCCCCTTTAATCAATGGAAGCATGAAAAGGGGGGGAAATTATCCCTTAGGACATATTTCCCAAATATGTTTTACCCTATACTAACACTACTCATATTTAGATCTTGGAGTGTGGTTTAATCCTATAGGGGATGCATAAACTGTTGTGGTAATGGCTACTGAGGCCCCCCAAAGGGTGGGTTCCTCCACCCTTGTTTCCAAGGATGGTTTTGGGATGATGATGGCATCCATTGTGGATTAGGTGGATACCATTGCTGAGAAGGATACTACATTGAAGAGTTATTCCAATAAGAATTATAATACTGATATTGGTCACGAGTCATACCATGAGGTCAACACTGCCATAGTCACCTCTATGTGATGAGAAATAATTGGTCAACCTCTCCACTTGCATATTGATAAACTACTTTCAGACCAGGTAGAGAGGGGAAACTTCTGGTGGTGTGATCTTGTTCACAAATTCCACAAACTTCAATTTAGCTCAGTGGACACTCCTTAAGTGGGTTCCTTTTTCTACACTTTGGGAAAAATATAGCCAAAGTTTCTTCTTCCTCCTCCTTCTTCTTCTTCAAATGTAATGTTTCTAGTTGAGAACTTAGGGAAACTGAGTATATTGGTTTTGAAATTCTCTTGCAGACTTCCAATTTCTACACGGGTGATCCCTCTGCCAACGGTCTTGTTGATCCTCATCAACACATCCATTGGCGCTTTCCCTGGCCATGAGGTCCCTCTAGAATACCTTTGGAATAACTCAAAAATTTCCTCATAATACTGTTGGTATATATCTCCTCCACCCATGAAGTTCATAAGTTCCATACAATCATCTTCGATCCGTCTTAGCAACATGATTCATTTAGTTTCTACATCCAATTAGATCTATCTCGACCACTGGAAATTATATTTGAAATTTTGTACATAGTATTCTAGGCTCTCATCCTCCTTCTGAGTCATTCTAAATATTTCTTCCATGCAATCCTTGTCCTTGTAGTAGTGTTGGTATTTTCCCCACAACTTCTATAGAGGACATCAAATTCACAGATTAACATGTCTGGGTCCTTGTTGTCCGTTGCATTGAACTTTGGTAGGGAAGAGAGTGGTATATTCTTCATTTGAGTCACTCATCCTATGTTTCTAATTTTGTATTAAAAGGTGACAATATCCTTCTTCACATTATGGTTAATTTATTCTACCATTTATGTTATAATCTGCCGGAAATTATCCTCTTGCTTCTCTGGAAATGTAGTGGAAGAAGTAGGACTGACTAGTACTTCAAAATTGTGTCCTTTTTGTTCATTTGTTGTAGAGTTTATACTTCCTTCAAGGAAAAATATTTCTTCCTTGACTGAGGATGTGGCCTCCATAGGATGTATTGAATAAGTTGTTTCTACAGTGGAAGCTTTCAGTTTTATTTTGGCTAGAGAGTTGGTTGTAGGTGTATGATAATTAGGTTTGTTGGACCCTCTCCTTTGTGTGGTTTCCCAACAATGTTAGTTTCTTGGGGGTTTTTGGTAGAGCTGCTAAATCATCCTAAAAGATCCATATTTCTTCTTGTGAGTTAACAAGATTCTAAAAGCACACATAATCTAAAGATAAACATGCTAGTTGAAAAAGAAACAATCACACAGGTGGAAAAATAAATGTACTAGAAACAGTAAAGAAAGAATTTGTATTGTTGAAAGTTCCCCGACAACAACACCAAAAATAACGGGTCTTTTAATTACCTTTCTAATTTCTCAGAATGAAAGTTAGAAAGACTGTGCATTTAATTGTCAAATAGAGGGTTTGGATGGAACTTTTGAACTGTTATGCACTGTGTGTGAGGACAATTTATTCAAGTATTGTTCTAGTTGTGAAGTAATAAATGAAAAAAGTAATAATCACAAGATATGTGTCTTCGAACACTTTCGACAAGTTCACCAATGCTAAGAATGAAAGAAACTAGTTTGACCACAAGAAAAAAAACCTAATTCAACTGGCCTAGAAGAAATATATTTTTACCCCAATTGAATGTAATTGAAATGAAAGAAAACTAAGCTAATTCAACTAGCCTGGAAGCAATCTTTTGTTACCCCAGTTGAATGTCTAACTACTTTTGCTAAAACTACAAGAGATAGAAAAGAACTAATTCTTGCAAGGAAAACAAAAGACTAATGGTGACTTTGTCATTTAGGTCTTCCAAACCTCAACCCTGCAATAATGAAAATTGAATTCTACATGAAGTTCAAGCAATTTAATTAGGATATGGCTCTATTCAAGCTTCTGCGAATACCAAAAACAACACAACTTAAAAAATTGATGAAATGGGAATATGTCTTATTGTAACATAGTATTAATTATGAAACTGGAGAGTTTAAATGACAATCACACACATAATTAAATAAAGAAACTGGAAAAGCTTACCAAATCTATGCTAAAATAAAAAAATTCTAGGCTAAGGAGGGGGGCCTACCTCCTTAGAACTTAAATATTCATCCACACAAGAAAAGAGTCATGCATGAACAAACACTGTATTCTTATTGAATAGTTAACATAATATTAGACTTACAATAACATTTTTTTCTCCATTTTTTATACATTCTCCCATTTCCTTATCTTGGCAAATGGTTGAGTACAATCATGAGGATTAAGGATCCTTAGGATTTTCTCAATTTTGTTTTCAATATCTCGACTAAGATGGGAAAAAATACAAATCACGGCTTCTCATTCACATCAGTTGATCAACAAGTTGACAAAAGGAATGGAAGTAGTTGTGGTCAACTGATGTAATCCATCTGTCTCAAACTAATGAACTCAGTTGCATCGTTGTCCTTTCTCCAAATCAGTGCACCTTGCCACTCAATCTATTAACAACATTCAATGTACCAGCCACAACATCCAATGTTGTCACAACTAGTGTAACAGTAGAAAGGATCAATGGTGTACCGACGTCATGCTGGTGGTTTAACATAAACAATCAATCGTGAGTGTTACAACAATGGTCAAGGACAATTGTTGTAGCAATGACCTACAGTGGGTGTTGTAGCAACGACTTGGTAGGTATTGCAACAAAAACTTGGTAGGAATTGCAACAACATGATTGATAAGTGTTGCAGTATCATGAATGGCCAATGTTACAACATGACTGATATGTGATGCATCATCATCACTGATAGGTGTTGCAACATTGTGATTGATGAGTGTTGCAACAACATGACTGGTAGGTGTTGCAACAATGTGATTGATGGGTGTTGCAACAACATGACTGATGGGTGTTGCAACAATGTGATTGATGGGTGTTGCAACAACATGACTGATGGGTGTTGCAGCAATGTGATTAGCAAAGGTAATATCCAAAATAATTGTTATAACAAGCAAAAAGGGTTTAAAAAGGTGGAAAATAGGTGTGGAAAAGATGGAATTTTAGGCACTCAGCACCATGTGCGGTGAATAATGAAAAAAAAATAATTTAAGAAAATAACCTAATTTCTCACCTTGACACCCATGTGGGTGATAGTTCATTACTTTTGAAATTACAAAAATAAGCTAATATGCATGGTGGTGAGGTGCCAAAATTGATGGGGTCTATGAATATAGTGGTAAACCATGAGATGAGGGAGATATTGTAGAATAGTAATGGAATGGACAAAATGTTTGAGGTCTAGTAGTCTGGATTGGTGAAGGAAGCATGAAGTCTTGATTAGGCCATTACTATTTGGCAGTGGTAATACTTTATACCATTGATTTATCTCCTAGTATAGGATTTATGATTTCCTACTAGAGACAATGGATGAACTCACCACCATTAGTGCATAACTAGTTCTAAATATACTCTCCATGTTCTCACACATCTTGCGATATTTAGGATAAGTAGAGTACCTTGACTATGGTGGGGTGGAAATTGGTAGGCCATATTTTAGTTGGTAAGGAAAATGGATTTTGTGCTAGATTTTTTCAAGTTGGGTTTCTCCATAATAAATATCTGTGTTGAATTCTTTGTTTTGAATACATAGTCATGCTTATTGCACATTAGTAATAAAACATAAATAACCCAAACTAATTAAATAATACAATGTATATATTGGTGAATGAGTCATCCATATGTTGATCGATTATGGATCAATATCCAAATAATATTTTTTATTTTATTTTTAATCGAAACATAACAAATTACATTATATAAAATGTTGTAGGTGAGGCTCACAACAATATTACAAAAAATGCTAGCCTTAGATATTTCCATCTCCTTTTTTAATTACTGAGAATGCTTATGTCTATGAATACTATATTTTAGTATTTCTTGCATGAGAAAATTTTGATAAATTGCTTACATAGAAAAATACAGAAACAATACATGTATAGACTAGGAGGGAGAATCAACCATAACAAGGGATGAAGCCACCACCACTGATACTAAGACTCTAGAATCTGAATCAAGGGAGAGAAGGTTGTTTATGCAAATAGGGAACAACGAGAAGCCATGGGACACTGTACATGTACAACTAGGGAAAACCCTTATCCGTTACTTCAAATTCAACCATGCACATGAGATCGACCAATTTTCACCGCTCAATCCAATATCCAACTAATATTACTCTAAATGTGAGATGTAATTATTATTATGAAATCATTCATCCAATATAAACTTAATATTTAAATATTGCTTATATATTTAAGCTATTCATTTGTAAAGTTTTGTTTGTTTAAAAATAAATAAATGTTTTTAGTATAAGTTATATCACTTTTCCTAAATGTGAGATGTAATTATTATTATGAAATCATTCATCCAATATAAACTTAATATTTAAATATTGCCTATATATTTAAGCTATTCATTCGTAAAATTTTGTTTGTTTAAAAATAAGTAAATGTTTTTGATATAAATTATATCACTTTTCCATTAAAGAAAAAATAGGCTAACATAAGATTTTTAAAAATACTACTAAGATCCAACCAAATTCACATAGAAGAAACCTTATACATTTGATTGTACTTAGAGTAGAAAAATAAATAAATAATATTTAATTTAATGACTAACATAATATATAACATTTTTTTTGGTAATATAAACAATGTAAAATAGTATATATTTATACTTCTTATTTTTTTTCCACCTTAAGGATCAAACCAATAGAGCAATCCCTTGGGTGATATATATTTATATTTGTTTTATATATATTCATTTGTTAAATAAATATGTTATTTTACATGCTCCTATGCATTCCAAATATTTTTAAGCATGAAAGACCCATGAATATATGTTATTTTACATGCTTCTATGCATTCCAAATATTTTTAAGCATGAAAGACCCATGAATATTAAAGTTTTGGGGAGACCCAATTATGTCACAAATTTCAAACTATCCATTTAATTGACTAATGTGRTTACAAYGAAGAATATTGTAATCAATAATATATTTCCAAAGGTAATYCCCTTCAAGAYATGTTATTCTTTACTTTRCTGCCAAAATGTTTTATTATGTACAAATAAATGAGAGACCAAGTTCACCATCATGCTTAGGCATATTGCACAATTGATAAGGAACCAAATGAATCCCTTTGGCTTCCCCAAGCTTAGCCTAAAGAAAGAATCTTAAGAACTTCCCCAAATTTAAAAATTGTGTCATTGAAGGAAACCAACATGATGAATAATACACATGATCATCTTATAAATGTTCAAAATTATGGTAATGTGACATACTCATCCACCAAGCTAAGATCGATACTACAAAAATGACCCAACATAGCTCTGATACCAATATGTAACAAACCTACCTACTAAAACAAAATTTAAGACTGCTCAATGCATATAAAATAAACCAAGGGGCATCGGGATCCATAAAATTCACATGAAATTAACAACAATTATAAAACCCATGAATGCATTTGTTAAAGAAAAACAACAAAACAAAACATTCATATAAAACCATTACATAGTGGAATTAACATAATAAACATAACATAAAACTTATCTTTTTATAAAATAACCAACTGGCTATGTACGAAGGACATACCTCCCAACCATAGGCTTGTTGTTCCAATTATCAACAACAAGCTACCCATGAGCTGAGGCTATGAGTCCACAAGGATATATATCCCTCTTGAATGTCCACTCTCCACATTCAGTAGCCCAAAACTCAGGTTCAACTCCAACAATAGTTCCAATCCACAAACTCTCTTCCCCACAACTTGCACAACCCAAGGAATGGGATCTTCCTTCTCTACCACGAAGTCCCTCAGACCTTCCCACTGCCCTCCAGTTTTCTAGTGCACTAATTTGGTTAGGAATATCATAGATGGGGACTACAGGAACTCACAACTACTCTAGGAGTGCTCATAGTAGTCTTCTCAATACTCTTGAGCCATTTCCTCAGTAGGAAAACTCTCCATAGGCACACAACCCATTTTTACAGGCACATGGGACACTTTTCTATCATAAACACAAACCAATAATGATTTCCTTCAAACACAACATGGCTAGTGCTCTTCATAGCACTCAACTCCTCTCTTGCTACCCAAAAATCATTATGTAAAACTGTCCCATTTTTCCATACATAATTCCTTCTTCTACCTTGCTTGCTTGACTCTCACTCTTCCCAAAGATGATTGTACTCATGCCCATGCTCTCAATAACCAGGTGAAGTGACTTCCTCACCCAAACTCTTACTTGAATTCAATGATTGAGTGTCTAATAATTCAAAGAAAGATTAGATGGCAATGACACATTTACTTAGGAAAATAACATGGGTATCCCTTTCGATCCCTCCTTTATCCCATTCTCTTGTGGAATCATGGCCCCCAATCATCATTGTCCTTCATATAGCAACCAACGATTATTATATTTATTAATCATTTCAATGTACATATTACATAGTCCGGCCCTGGGCCATATTAATCAATATAGGATCTTTGTCCCAATCATATTGGCTCTCCATCCTAAATCATAGTTACACAATTACATTATGATTTACGGGGATTCAAATTAGGGATGTTATAGGTAAGTTCACCAATGAAGAGAAATCCTTGTAAAACTAATTAACTAACCTTTTCAATTTGCCAATTCCATATTGTAGAAGATGAAGTCTTGTATCCAAATGGGATGCCTAGATACTTCAAGATCTCCTTCAGTCTTATGCTCCTCTAAGGTCAACCCAACCAAGTAAGGGTTTCAACAAGTCCAATCAATTAGAATTCAAATTTATTCTCACTAACAACATCAACCAAAGACATGTAGAATTTATTTAAGAATCCCATTTCTTTGTTCATTGATTCTAGATTTAATAAGATATAAACAATTGAATCATCAATGAAGTGGTTATTAGGAGCCAACATATCCCTTAGGGTTTTAATCCTCCCCTTCATCATGTCTATTAATAGATCATATCCTATAGCATCAACAACCAACACATGGCAAAATGTTCCAAAATGAAACCTTATGTTCCAAAAGGGAACCCCTATCTAATAGATTTATGAAAGTGGATATGGTAAGAAATTACACCATTAATGGACATCAAAGTAGAAGTGTTAATGAATGTTTTGCATAGTATATTTGTAAATGAAACAAGTCAAACCAAAGTATCAAGGATAAAACCTTGATCAAAACTATCATAATATTTTCAAAATAAATATTCAACATTAGTTAATCTTACTTTATCTCCTTAGCCTACTCCATACCTTCCCAAGTAGTGATTAATGTGTCTATAATGAATCTTCGTTTACCAAATCACATATTCTCTAATCACAAAATTATGGAAGAAACCTTTCGAATTATTCAAACCAATGCATTGGCCATGATTTATAAGAATCATTAAGGAGTGTGGTTGACCTACATCCACTCATGGTGTCTCTAGTAGTGATAATATTTAGAGTTAGCTTAACTACATGTTGACTTAAAAATTCTAAAACCTCTCCAATTATAAAAACTTCTTCGGCCATCATAAAAAGATCAACAATGGCCATATTCCATGTTGTCTTATAAAAGTCTCAAGGAATGTCATCTAGTCCTAGGGACTTACCATTAATCACTATGGAACCTCAATATCCATACATGTTTTGGCCCGGTGACAATTGGCACATTCAATACATCTAGTTTCTTCTTAGGTATTTTCTTCTTTATAAGAATTTTTTAACGCATTAGTTCATGCTTTAAATCTTCAATGGCATAAAAATGATGTATATCATTCCATATTCTATAGAAACAAAAATCATAATAAAAAATGGGTTGTTTTGAGAGACCAATTAAAAACTTTATTAGCCATTTATAGAGCATGAAAACATACAAAATGATATGCATGGTTATTATAATTCCTTTTCTTTATAAAATGTTCATGAGATAGACTCATTTCATTTCATAAAGTTTTGGTGAATTTATATATTAAATTATGGAAGCGCGATCTCATCATATTGTAAGTTTTAAACTTTCGAAGTGAAATAATGCAACAGATTCTTAAGAAAAATAGAAAGAATAACAACGAAATACATATAATACACATTCATTTACCTTGGAAACCTTTAACTAGGAAAACCGTCAAACTTAGAGTTGCATCTCTCTATTGTTCATTGTATTAACTTGACTATACATAATATAATATTTAGGTCTTCCACATCATCCAAAAAACTCATTCGTTAACCTAAATTAGATTAAAACCCTAATCACTTACCTAATATTAGATTACTATTGGATAAAAAACCATTGGCTAAAAAAACACAAAACAAAACAAATTTTTTTTTGGGGGGACAGATCCTTCGAACCCCTGAATGGGGGGGGGGCGGGATCCCCCCCCCCTTATAACCACCCAACATGCTTGACGCATATGAACAATTCAAGGAGATAACCATGCAAATAATATAACACATTCCAAACACTTATCATTATTGAAGAATTTTCGGCCTTCCACCTATTGAAGATTTGAGAGTGACTTCGACTTTAAAATACATGAAACCTTTTCCAACCACAAATCAATCAAATCCCATTGAATTTGGCCTATCACATGATAAACATAAAACCAAGATTCAATAGAAACAACTAGCGAACTGTAAAAATTGCACCTAGTGAAATATAACAATTGCACCCTTCAACTCCACCTCCTAGGAAATGGCCTAATCTCTACATGTATTCAGGGAAACTGATTACGAATTTTATATTTTCCCACAAGGCAGACAATCATTTGTCCCTAGTGAGAAAAAAATTCTTGGTTATTGTGTATTCTTCTCTTTTATTGTTGTTTTAATATTTTGAATTTCTTGTTTATGTTGAATATTTGTGTGTTGTAGATTCTTGTCCATATGCTATAGAGTTCTCTCCGGGTTTAACAATTGATATTAGAGAAATTGTTGGATTCAAGCGGATTCCTTTTATTTCCAAGCTAAGGAAACTTTTTTCATGTAATATTAGGTTTCTAAGGCCTTGTTTTGAGGTTTTGATAGGAGAGAGACAAATATAATTGTCTAGGTGGATGAACTCAAATCAAACAATGTTGTGTTGTTATAGTAGTGATTTTTTTTTGGATAGCTAGCTTCAATGAGGTTTGGAAGATATATTTGGTAGTAGAAATGGAATCCATACATTCTAAGATTGAGAAATTTAATTACTATAACTTCAAATTATTGAACTTCAATATGGAATATTTTCTTATTAAAGAGATCGTAATGAAGTCATCATGAAGGAAATGAAGCCTAACATGTGAAGTAGGAGGATTGGGACAAGATAAATGATAAGTCCATTTTCTTTATTGGTCTTAACCTATATGAATCTATGTTATTGAATGTGTCATGGGAAACAACAAAGGATAAACTTTTGGATAAGATTAGATTGTTGTATGAGGATAAATCCCTCATTAACTTTATATTCTTACAAAAGAAGTTGTACGCTCATAAGATGAAGGATAGTGATAGGGTTATAAATCACCTTAATGCATTTAACACCTTGATTAATTAGATTAAGGCCATCAATGACAAATTAAAGGACAATGAGAGATGCATATCCTTACTCTATAATCTTCTAGGACAATGAGAGATGCATATCCACTAGTGAAGCTACAAAGGTAGAAAATATCAAGTTGGAGAGGATAGTCGGTTAATTTATACAGGAGAAAACAAGGATTAGAAATTCTAAAATAAAAATTCATTTAGAAGTGTTATCACCAGAAAATGGCTCACCAAAAATGTAGACAATGCATGAAGAAACGGGTAACACAAACAGAACATATTACCAATATTAATGGAAGGATTACACTTAATTTGGCAAGATAATCATAAAAATATGTAAAAGTGGTCCTAGAAATCCGTGCACATTCAACAAAAGTAGTGCACGCACATATGCATGGGCTAAAACGATGTACGATAGTCGAAACACCCACATGGACGAAAAAACGATGCATTGATGAGTTTGGTCGGGCCTCAACTACTTTTGGGATGAAGGGGATCTCCCCCATACCAAGAATCGCCTCCAAATTTCACCTTTGGATCACTGAAAAGGATGGGAGGTACCTCCAAGGGCCTCCCATTCACATTTGGAACTAGTTAAGAAAAATATATCCATCCTCCTATAAATAAAAGGCCATTGTATGAAAAAAAGAAGAAGCATTTGAGTATTGTTATGTTGCTCATTTTTAGCGTTGGGAAGCCATCTTCCTATTAAGAAATATTTGGGCATCCATAGCAAGTGTTAGTACTCTCTCCTCTTGAGTAGTCCATCACTCTTTTCTTCACCATTTTCCTTTGTTAGCCATTGATAGTAGAAACATGACCTTGTACTTGGGGACTCAAGAGCCTTCCCAAGGAGGAAGAGGGGACTCATAAGTTCCCATATTTCTCCAAGGAGTATCAATTCGAAGATCAGTTTACTTGGTATACATCTCTTGTGTTTTATTTGTGCATTCATTTGAAGTTGTTGTTTGCTTAGTTTAGATTTATTTCATAGTTGTTTATCTCTTGTTTCTTTATGTTAGTTGATCCACTAACCAACTAACTCTCTGCTTTGATTTTTGGATAGCCTAACTAGATAGTTAAGGGACCTCCTTTTGCCCACCCTTGTGACAAAAGGAACCCAAAATATTGGCAACCATACTGGAGATTTGAATAAAAAATCTCCCCAATTAGGCTCTTAGATTTTTCTTTCTTACTTGTTTCCATGTGCAGGGGTCAAAACCAACCTAATCTCAGCCTTTGAGAGCAGGATTGCATCCCATAGTCAGAGATTTTTTTCAAATTTTTTGTTCTGACAACTTCTCTACGTGCACGCGGGTTCGGGATGAACAAACACATATTCCACACACTTGTTCTCTCTATCATAACTCTCCAACTACGTGGTGTAGGCATTGTGCGCGACTATTTCTGATTATGCCGTGCACCTGTCTTATGTTTGTAAAATTGTAAGGCTTGAGTTGCCCACTTCCACTTAGTAGTTTAGACCTGATTTTAGCACTTTGTAAAAGTGACACAGCTTGCACCACATGGCATGTCTGCTCCCACCAGGACCTTCTCCTTCACTGGCCCGAAGAGCTAGAATGCTCTCTAAAACCCCCTTATCGGGAGTTTTCCACACCCACAGAATGCTCTCTATGATCTTCCCTTGTGCTATTGGGAAATTAGACTTCGCGTGATCACGAGTCGTGTACTCACAGAAACAGGTCTTATAAATCCCCTAACTCCGATGACCATTCACCACAGCTTCTTGGCTTCTTATCGGGAATTACCCTATTGGGAAATTGGTACTTACGAGGTCACAAATTTCTCACCTCGCGAATCCCCGATTCCTGATCTGCGATGGTTCCTCTGCAACCCTTAGCTCCTCTGGCTAACTCTTTTCACATGTGACCAGTTGGTCCACCAGACCACGGTCCTTCCTCCTATCGGAGTTTTGGACCTCGCGAAACTGAGTGTAAAACTTATGTCCTTAGGATCTTTGATGCTTCGATCTCCGATGCCACCTATCCTCTGCTCTGATGCCTGTGGTCCACACTCCAGTGGTGACTGGGAAATCACATCTCGGAACTTCGTGATTACAAATGCACTCGTCCACGGACCCTTCCAAGTCCCGAACTCCGATATGCGATGCCACCTGTCCTCCACTTGACAGCTAGGCTGTGGGACCGTCGCGTTTCGGGATTTCACGACTTCTCCTTGTTGGACACACCTACCACACTTAGAGGGGGGGGTGAATGAGTGTGGGGCTCTTTTTCAAAAACTTCCCTCTTGCACAAAAACTCATCAATTAGCATTCACCATTTATTCATTACCCATTGTTGTCATTTATAACCAGTTAGATGTGAGCACATATCAGCAACATATATCA
>JZKD02S1672947.1:13832-45380 GCA_000966675.3 Picea glauca | reverse complement strand
CATGAAATCATGCTAAATGAAATGAAAGAACTAAGATTGAGTTTCAGAGTACCTGTGATAACTGATATGTCGGTTTCCACCTTTTTGTTTCCACAGCTGCTCTTACTATCAACCTTCTAACACACCAGACCAAGATAAGTGCATTCTAAAGCTAATCAAGACAATTATCTTCTTACCTTTTAAACAAATCCCTGGCAACGGCGCCAAAAATGTCAGGCTGCTAAATTGAAGCTTTTAAGTGACCTGAAACACTAAATTGTCAAACCAGGGTTGGTAAACTTTGAGCTGATACACAGTATGTGCAGGTAAGCGTCTAGTCTCTATCTGAATGCTATCCTAAGAATAAAACACACACCTATTCTAAGAAATTGAATTCTAATGACTAACTTGAAACTAAGCATTTCCTATTTCAGTCATCAATAGAAAAACAGTCTTGTGCTCAAATGCTGGTACTGCTATTCTTATTCCCCAAAATGTGGTTCTACAAGATTATTTCACCTCTATGTTCGATAATTTACCATCATCAATTACGTTTAAGTTAGGACACACAGAGTAGTGTTGAACATGCATTCATTCTGAGCAGCAAAAATCAATCTATTATGTCTACAGGAAAACAGAGTATTGTGCTACTAACTGGTACCAGGAGCTCCCCTTTGTTCTAACTGTAGTCTAACTATTCTAAGCAGGCGAAATAACTACTGTTTAACGAGGTAAAGTGCATGCTAATTCTGAGTTATGTTCGAAGTGAAAATGAGAACCAAATGACTACATGCATATTCTAAACCCTACAGGCACCAGTTCTGCGTTTAACGTTCAGCAACGTCAAAGATAACAGTACGCTGGAATGATTCAGGTGAGAAATAAATAAACATGATTCTGAAACATCCAAATCTATGTCACGCTATGAGCTGCATATACCATTCATATAAACAAATGCCAATATGCTAAAAAAACTAGATCGATGAGCGTTAAGCTACCTCACATGCAAATTCTAAAGCATTAAAATGAACTAAGTCTATAACAGCATAAAACTAAATCTATTGCAAAATAAAACAGCGGCTTGCATCGGTTTGGCGGGCCCAACCAAATGGCACAATGCTGTTAGTAACAACCAGAGCCGACTATAACATTCTATTCAGACATCGCATAATCATTAACTCAAAGATAAGGCTTCAAGTCATATATCAGTCGAATACCATAACGCACAACAATCTGTATTCAAAAGTAAGTTCACGGTATCACATAACAATAACAGTAGCAATAGCAATGGCAACAGTAACCCGTTCTCAGTAGTGAACACAGGTTTTTATATCAAAATCCTACTGTTTGTAACAGTCTAAATAAAGATACATAGAAACAAACGGATCCCTGATCCGAGAATAGTCTTGCAATCAAACTGAAAACGTATTTCACATCTTCGTGACACGTAATGTCACGAAGTGTGAGCGATGAAGAATAATCGATCCAGGCTTCATGATGTCTTCGAGCACCCTGTGGCAATGACTCCAGCTGTCTTGCGAATCTTCTATCTCTCATTCGAACCATAACGCACGCCATAATGCACAGATCTCGAACGGCTCCACTGGTACCTCCACGATGTGAGTTGGTACCTGGTACCGGCATCCTGTTCCAAGAATAGCAATGGTACCTAACCCAAGCGATATCAGTCCCATTATCAAATTAAAGCATTAAAATGCATAAAAATAACTTGAAATTCAAGGATACCTTTGGTGACCCCTTTGAATGGTAAGAAGATGTTGATTATGTCAAAATGAGGTCAAAAGGGTGGTACTGGCATATAAATGGAGGTCTGTGGCATATAGTATAGGCAAAGAACATGGTCAAAACCGGGGACCAACACTTGTCACCGAGAATTCCGAAATGCCGAACCCCGAACTCTTCAGGATCCTTGGACACGTGTCCTTCAAATTAATGGCCCTGATCGTGTCAGGAAATTGCGGATCGTGATTCCTATATGCAAGAGTTTCTTGCCTTTGGAAAATCCGATGCTCCAAACACCGACTCTTCCAGATATCCTACCACATGTCCTGCCAAGATGTACTGTTGAGATCCTTTCTCAGGATTTCGGGACTTCCAAGGTCTCGATTCTCAACCTTATGGAAACCTGATGATGCCAATATCCCAATGTCTCCTTTGGATTCTTCCTCTGCTCCTTCGGGCTTAAACCCTACACAACTCTCTCGAGATCTCACGGCTGACGGGATTTTGTTGTTTCCTCTGCGAATCCTTACCATCGATTCCTCCTCCTCGAGGATCTCTTGAGAGGCTAAATGTTCCTTCTCAGAACTTGTCTGCAACTCCTACGCTTGCAAATCCTGCTCAATAGTTTCTCAACACAACCCTCCTGTGTTCTCTTTCAATGATATCACAGAGGTGTTATACCTCCTGAGCTTATCCACTCTGATTATTTAGAGGAACTTATGCGCACTCCTTGTGCTCAGCCTTCGACACCTCCCAAGTGTTGAATCCTTCCAACTCTGCGCACTTCCTGCAGTAGCAGTTTTCCATCTCCTTTGCTCAGATTAACAACTGAGACTTCTTCTTCAGCCTACGCACTCCTTGCATGGCTTCAACAATCCCACTTCCACTTTTGGGTGAATGAGAACAAGAGTTAAACTACTGAGCCTTCATCAACGCACTCCTTGTGGATGAATTCTACTGCACCCCTTGCAGGAATCTCCTGGCTCAGGTAGAGAAACAATTGAAACTCATTCTCTCTCCCTTTCAGACTTCAGCTTGAAACATGAAATCTCATGCATAGCATATACAAAGAAAATGCATAACAAGAAAGAAAACATTCATGAGCATAACATCAATACATAGAGAAAACAACACAAACCATGAGCTTGAATCAAAGCTTCCTTCTATTAATTCAAATGCCTGTACATGGGTGTTCTTCATACAATATTCTCTGATTGCTCTTCTCCTCTCCTGAATGCTTGATTATTTTACATAGATACAATGAGGGTGTTTATATCCATTTTCCCTCTCAGGCTCTAACTATCAAATCTAGACTTAAACATCCTATCTACCAGCATTAAATCTATTAAATGCCGACTATCTACCAAAGGACGAGATCTTAAAGGCTCAAGGTCCAATACGATATACAAAGGTGATTTCCATAAATGCATCATTTATACATTGGCGCATCATCTTGAATGAGAATTCAAAAAGTTTCAACTGGACTTGTCCCGCTGTTCATTGCCTTCCATGCTGGCTCGCTTGTCATGGGCGATGCTCCTTGATGAGTTGGCGATGCTCCTGCATCATACTCCTCGGCTTGAAAACTTTCATGGGCTCCTGTCCATGAGCTCCTGCATGGTCTGTCCATGCTTTTGAATCTCTGCTTCAGTCTCCTAGCTGGCATCTTCCACTAGATGGTTCTTCCATTTGACCAGATACTCGAAGTATTGCTTACGCCTGGTCTTTTTACTTACCTTCTTGTCAAGTATACGCTCCATCTGTGGCTTCTCTGCAATCGGCATCTGCTTTTGCCACTGGACCTCCAACTGTTCATCATTTCTAGCTCCTGCTTCCTCAGCCTTATATGGATATAAGTCTTAGATATTGAATGTCGGAGATATTCCGATCTCATCCGACAATTCAATTTCATAAGTGTTTTCTCCCAACTTCTTCAAGACTCTGCATGGCCCAATTTTCTTCATTTTTAACTTATTGTATGTTCCTCTCGGGAACCTTTCCTTTCTCAGATGTGCCAAATCTAGATCACCAACTTCGAACTGAAGTTGTCTCCGATGCTGATCTGCTCTGTGCTTATATTCCTGATTTGTTTCCAGTAATCACTCCTTCACCCTGCTGTGAAGTTCTTCCATCGCCTCTGCGAATTCTTCAGTGCTTGTGCTCTTGGTCATTATCTTCTCTGAGTCCCTCAGTTCAGATAATCCTCTCGGCTACCTTCCATATACAATCTCAAATGGAGTTTTTCCTGTGCTCCTGTTCACTGAGTCGTTGTACGCAAACTCTGCCTGTGGAAACACATTGTCCCAACTGTTGTGGTGCTCTATCACCAAGCTTCTTAGAAAATCTCCCAGACTCCTATTTACTACCTTTGTTTGCCCATCCTTCTGAGGATGATAGGCTGAACTAAACATCAAATTATTTCCCATCTTCTTCCAGAGTGTCCTCCATAAATGTCCAATGAATTTCGTATCCCTGTCCGATACTATACTTGTGGGTAAACCATGAAGTCTAACGATCTCCTTGAAAAACAAATTTGCAATGTGAGTCGCATCGCTGGTCTTCTGGCATGGAATAAAATGTGCCATTTTTGAAAACCTGTCAACCACCACAAAGATCGAATCATGTCCTCTTTGCATCCTAGGCAATCCTAGTACGAAATCCATGATGATTTCATCCCACGGCCTCTCGGGTATGGGTAATGATTGATAGAATCCTGCATTATGCTTCCTGCCCTTCGAATGCTGACAAATTCTGCACCTGTCGACAAACTTCTTGACTTCCGACCGCATTCCTGGCCAAAAGTATGCTTCACTCAGCTTTGAAAATGTCTTTTTGTGGCCAAAATGCCCTGCCAAGCCTCCACTATGCTTCTCTTTTAACAGATTCTCCCTCATGGAGAAATTTGGAATACACCGCTGATTGCCTTTGAACAACAATCTTTCCTGGATCATATAATCTATCCACGGGCTTCTATCTCTGAGAACTGGATTCTCATCTACTTCATATGCCTCTGCAAAATCTGCATCACCTGAATACATGTCCTTAAGATTTTCAAGACCCAATGTTTTGACTTGGAACTCCTGCAGTAACAAACACTTCCTACTCAAAGCATCAACCACTTTGTTAGCAGTACCCGAAATGTGTTTAATTACAAATGTAAAATTCTACATATACTCTACCCATTTAGCATGTTTCTGATTCAACTTCTCTTATTGAGTCACAAACTGTAATGCATGATTATCACTATACAAAACAAATTCTTTTGGGACTAAGTAATGCCTCCACTTCTTCAGCGCCTGTATGATAGCATAAAATTCTTTATCATACGTGGAGTACTTCACCTTTGCCTCATCCAGCTTCTCGCTGAAATATGCAATAGGTTTGTCTTCCGGGCTCAAGACCACTCCTATGGCAAAGCCACTTGCATCACATTTTACCTGGAACACCTTCGTAAAATCCAGCAACACCAAAACCGGCTGTTCGGTGATCTTCCGCTTCAACAGATTGAAGCTCTTCTCTACCTCTTTAGTCCAATGAAAAGATTTATGTCTTTTCTTGACAGCATCCATCATCGTTGTGCTAATTCCACTGAAATTGCTGATGAATTTTTGGTAGAAACTAGCCAGTCCATGAAAACTTCTCACCTCGAAAACATTTCTTGGTGATGGCCAATTTTTAATTACCTCCACTTTACTTGGATCCATATTTAATTCATTTGACGATATGAAAAATCCCAAGTAAATGAGCTATGTCTTCACAAATGAAGATTTCCTCATATTGATCAACAACTTTTCTTGCTGTAGCTTCCTCATTACTGTAGCTAAATGCTTCAGATGTTCTTCTTTTGTTTTGCTGAAAATCAATATGTCATCTAAATAAACAATGACAAACTTACCAATGAATTCCTTCAACACTTCATTCATCAACCTCATGAAGGTACTCGGTGCATTTGTCAAGCCAAATGGCATGACTAGCCATTCGTACAACCCTTCGTTTGTCTTGAAGGCTGTCTTCCACTCATCGCCTTCCCTCATGTGAATCTGATGGTATCCGCTTTTCAAATCAACTTTTGAAAAAAATTGGCTCCACTTAAACAGTCCATTAAGTCACCATCTGTGGAAATGGAAATCTGTACCTGATGGTTATTTTATTAATGGCTCTGGAATCAGTGCACATTCTCCAACCTCCATCTTTCTTTGGACTTAGTACCATTGGAATGGCACACAGACTTAAACTTTCCCTGATCAGTCCTTTATCCAATAGTTCCTGCACCTGCATTTTGACTTCTTCATTCTCCTGCGGTGTCAACCTGTACGCAGCTTTATTTGGCAAACTGGCTCCTGGTATGAGGTCTATATGATGACTCACACTCCTCATCGATGGCAACGAATGAGGTAATTCGTCTACCACAATGTCAACGAACTCTTCCAGCAGTTCCTGAATTTCTTCCGGCAAATCATCCACTCTTGTGTTGGTCAAAACAATTCTTGGTTTCCTGACCACAAAGAAGTGTGGATCTTCCTTCTTCTTTACTTCCGCTAGAAGTTCCTTCCCACTCATGAGAAGTACAGTATTTCTCAGTTCTGGTTTTACTTCTTTTTCTTTAATTGGAAGTAACATATGTGTTCTCCCATTCTTCTCCAAAGTATACGTATTCATCTTCCCATCATGAACTACGTTCCTGTCATATTGCCATGGTCTGCCTAGCAATAAATGACATACATCCATAGGAATAATATCACAGAGTATTTTATCATTATATCCTCCTATCTTTATGTCAACCAAGCACTGTTTAGTGACATTTACCTGATGTCCCTTCTGTAGCCATGAGACTTTGTATGGACTTGGATGATTAGTCGTCTCCAACTCCAGTTTCTCTACCATCTTAGTTGAAACGAGATTGTCTGTGCTTCCACTGTCCACAATAACCTTGCATTTCCTATCTTTGGTCTTGCATGTGGTTCTGAACAGTCTGTTTCTCTGAGATGTTTCCTCCACCTCCTTCTCGGGTGTTAAGAGAACCTTACACATCATCAACGACCTTCCATCTTCTGCGTCTTCTGCCTCATCATTTTGCCTCTGTGCCTCGGCAATGTGAGCTTCTCCTCCATCCTTCTTTCTATCTGGACAGTCAACTGCCTTATGTCCATTTTTTTCACACGTGAAGCATGTGATGACTCCACCTCTTCCTCTTCCTCTACCTCTGGTATGAGGAAATGTGTTATTATCAGCGTATCCTCCGCTCTGTTCTATCTGCTGCCTTCGTTGTTCAGTGTGCTGGCCTCGTTGTGAACTTCCACCTCTTTCTGTTCTCGTCTGAGGTTTCTTCTAGTCATCCTTAGATTTCTGGAACCTATCTTGGGCAACTGATTTACCTTTTGATTGGCTCCTACCTTGGCCTTGCTGTGCTGGCTTTTGGCTTAGATTTTCCTCATCTTTCAATGCCATCTGATACGCATCCTCCACCGTTCTGATGGTTTTCATACTCATCTCATCCTGGATATTGTATCTTAAGCCATTCATATACCTGGAAACCTTTTCATCATCGCTCTCCCGATGACCTGCTCTGATATTGATCTTGTAGAATTCTTCAGTATACTCCTTTACCGTCATCAACTTCTGTCTCAGGTTTTGCATCCTCCTGAACAATGTGATTTGATAATCCCTTGGGATGAAATTTTCCTTCATATTCGCAATCATTCGATCCTAGCTTTTGATCTTTTGCTTGCCTTTGGAACATCTATCTGCTTGAAGCTCATCCCACCATAATGCTGCATGTCCCTTCAATTTTGTGACAGCATGCCTGACCTTTTTATCCTCTTCGATATCCTCATAGTCGAAGTAGGTGTGAAGAGCTCTAATCCAATCTAGAAGCTCTTCTGCATCCAGACTCCCTTCATATGATGGAATGTCCATCTTTGTTTTCGAACTCATCCGAGTGATAGATTTAATTAACCACTCATTGGCTACCTCTTTGGCTGCAACTTCTCCTTGTTGTTCAACTTCAACTTCGCCTTCGGAGTTGCTCGGATCTCCAGCACTGGCTGTGCGTCTCTGCGCTACTTCCATATCTTCTAATCTCGCTTGGAGATCACATATCTGCCTTTCCATTTCTGGCACCTGTGCTCGTCTTCCTCTTCCTCTCTGGTTTCCCTTATCCTCTGGATCGGGTGAATGTCTTTCTCTCCTCGGCAGCATGGTGAAATTTTCTCTTCTCCTCTACTACAGAAAACAAAGAAATTTTCTTGCTCTGATACCTCTTTGATGTGTATCAGAGTGCTCCTTCTCTTCTTCACTCCTCTTGCCTGAAATATACAGAAAATAAATCCTCGCTCTGATACCACTCTGACACAGCTCACACCACTTGGCACGTCTGTTCCCACCAGGACCTTCTTCTTCACTGGCTCGAAGAGCTATAATGCTCTCCAAAACCCCCTTATCAGGATTTTTCCACACCCACAAAATGCTCTCTATGATCTTCGCTTGTGCTATCGGGAAATCGGACTTCGCATGATTGTGAGTCTTGTACTCACAGAATTGGGTCTTATAAATCCCCGAACCTCGATGACCATTCGCCATAGCTTCTTGGCTTCTTATCGGGAATTACTCCATAGGGAAATTGGTACTTCCGAGGTCACAAATTTCTCACCTCACGATTCCCCGATTCCCAATCTGCGATGGTTCCTCTGCAACCCTTAGCTCCTCCAGCTAACTCTTTTCACATGTGACCAGTTGGTCCACCAGACCATGGTCCTTCCTCCTATCGAAGTTTCAAAATTCATGAAACCGAGCGTAAAACTTACGTCCTCAGGATCTCTGATCCTCCGATCTCCGATGCCACCTGTCCTCTGCTCTAACGCCTATGGCCCACACTCCAGTGGTGACCGGGAAATCTCGTCTTGAAACTTCATGATTTCAAATGCACTTGTCCACAGACCCTTCCAAGTCCCAAACTCCAATATGCAATGCCACCTATCCTCCACTTGACAGCTAGGCTGTGGGACCGTCGCGTTTCGGTATTTCGTGACTTCTCCTGTTGTGAGCTTCTCGTCACCGAGAATTCTGAAATGCCGAACCCCAAACTCTTCAGGATCCTTGGACACGCGTCATTCAAATTAATGGCCTTGATCGTGTTGGGAAATCATGGATCCCGATTCCTATATGCAAGAGTTTCTTGCCTTTGGAAAATCCGATGCTCCAAACGTTGACTCTTCTAGATCTCCTGCCACGCGTCCTGCCAAGATCTATGGTTGAGATCCTTTCTCGGGATTTTGGGACTTCCAAGGTCTCGATTCTCAACCTTATGGAAACCCAATGATGCCAATATCCTTATGTCTCCTTCGGATTCTTCCTTTGCTCCTTCGGGCTTAAACCCTGCGCAACTCTCGCAAGATCTCACGGCTGACGGGATTTTGCCATTTCCACCATGAATCCTGACCTTTGATTCCTCCTCCTCGAGGATCTCTTGAGAGGATAAATGTTCCTTCTCAGAACTTGTATTCAACTCCTGTGCTTGCAACTCTAGCTCAACAGTTTCTCGACACAACCCTCCTGTGTTCTCTTTCAATGATATCACAGAGGTGTTATACCTCCTGAGCTTATCCACTCTGATTCTTCAGAGGAACTTACACACACTCCTTGTGCTCAACCTTCGACACCTCCCAAGTGTTGAATCCTTCCAACTCTGCGCACTTCCTGCAGCATTTGTCTTCCATCTCCTTTGCTCAGATTAACAACTGAGACTTCTTTTTCAGCCTGCGCACTCCTTGCACGGCTTCAACAATCCCACTTCCACTTCTGGGTGAATGAGAACAAGAGTTAAACTACTGAGCCTTCATCAACGCACTCCTTGCGAATGAATTCTACTACACCTCTTGCAGGAATCTCCTGGCTTAGGTAGAGAAACAATTGAAACTCATTCTCTCTCCCTTTCAGACTTCATCTTGAAACATGAAATCTCATGCACAACATATACAAAGAAAATGCATAACAAGAAAGAAAACATTCATGAGCATAACATCAATACACAGAGAAAACAACACAAACCATGAGATTGAATCAAAGCTTCCTTCTATTAATTCAAATGCCTATACATGGGTGTTCTTCATACAATATTCACTGATTGCTCTTCTCGTCTCCAAAATGCTTGATTATTTTACAAAGATACAATGAGGGTGTCTATATCCATTTTCCCTCTTAGGCTCTAACTATCAAATCTAGACTTAAACATCCTATCTACCAGCATTAAATCTATTAAATGTCAACTATCTACCAAAGGACGAGAGCTTAAAGGCTCAAGGTCCAATACGATATACAAAGGTGCTTTCCATAAATGCATCATTTATACATTGGCGCATCATCTTGAATGAGAATTCAAAAAGTTTCGGCTGGACTTGTCTAGCTGGTCATTGCCTTCCATGCTAGCTCGCTTGTCATGGGCGATGCTCCTTGATGAGTTGGTGATGCTCCTGCATGAAAAAGCCAACACAAGTAGGATGAGATCTCATTCTTTCATACATTAAACCCACATCACACATAGATAATTAGGTAGATTAAAATGAACCACAATATCTTTGATTTCCTTGGTTTTCACGTGGATGGATTAAAAGGTTTTTTGCATTTGAATCTCAGAACAAATCTTTCATTTTACAAAGTCATCACATTAAACCTGGACTAGAATACCATCTAAACCAATCTTGGTGTATGCTCTTTCCTTACACCTTAGTGTGATATTGGAATCAGGAAAAATAGGTTTCTCAGATAAGTCTCCATCTCCCTTGGTAAAACAAATCACTTTCAAAAGGAGGCCAATCCTGTCAACTTACTTGTTGAAAATTAATATTAAAAGAATTGTAAGGGCCCATATGTCAACATGCATGCAATTCTAGGATAGTTTTCAAAATTTTTTAGAGTAAGTCACCTAAGGAGTTTAACAAAGATGTAAGAGCCCACACATTCCCACATGCTCACAATCTAGGACTAGTTTCAAGTTTTATAGATTACAAAACACCTTAGGAAGATAAAGGGTCCAAGTAAGGATGATGATATCCGCCATAATAGCTTAATATTTCCTTTCATTTGCAAGGGTCATTTTGAACAAATTTAGTAAGTTATCTAAACAAGATAAGTAAAGGACCACATGATTTCCACCATGCTAAAATATTGAATTTAATTTATTAAAAACTTGTTTCACCATCACCACTCCCTGCATACACTCTCACTCATTCAAAAACATTTTTTCTAGATACTTGAAACTCTTGTAGCCTTCATTTGTTTAGAAAAGGGTCTTTGTGCAAACCTTCATAAAGAACGAAGTTGGTCCATGACCCCAACTTCACTACCATATTTCACATTATAAAAAAAACCATAATCAACCCACTTTCTAACCTACATAGGAGGAACACAAAAGAATTTGGTATTCTAAGTTACTATTTTGGGGATAGGGATCCAAATAACTCCCCATCATCATTTCTCATTTGAAACTTAGAAAGGTGTGAATTAGGGGGGAAAAGTCCACCCACTCAAGAATTTCTATACCATAAGGCAGGGAAACATCTGTGAAGGGTCGAAGGTCAAGGTCCAGTTGTTCTGTGTGTGCATCCTTGGGTCACCCAACCCTTGGAAAGCATCCAGCCCATGACTAATTTTTGATGTCAAAAATCTAAATGTCGTGCTTGATGGAGGTAGCTTAGTAACCAAAACTTAGGATTTATCTACCCAAGGTGGCGGTTGTGGGATGAAATCACACCTTAGTAATATTTTTAATGATTGTTGGGAAATATCGCCAGTACTTCCGGGGTATGCCCCCTTCATCCCTCATTATTACTGATTGTTCATCCCTTCACTAGTTTCTCCTCAAGTGGGTTATGACCCCACTGTCGAGAGATTTTTTGGAGGTTCAGTGTTGTTTGAGAGGAAGGATGTTATGTCAGATATGACACATGTTATTTTATTTTTATTCCCCCATGAGGAGTTACAAAAAAACAAAATCACTTTTCACATTTTCTAGATGTATGATTTTCACCACTTGAAGTGAATGCACTCTTATGAATACATTGTTTAAAGTAATTTGAAAGTATTTTTTCCTATCATTCCTCACCACTATTTACACACACCCACTTCTAGGCTAGAATTATAGGGGAACCATAGTATCCCCACCATTCTAGACACTTGAGAAATTTAGCCCAATTTTGGATGGTGTTCTTAATTTCATTGAGACATCAGTAGTACCATCACATACACCAGTTAGTGCTACGGTACTAGGCTCAGGATTACTAAGAGTCACTATGCTCGGAACCAATATCCTAAGAAACTCACAAACAAACCCTCCACCATAAGGAGGTAGAGCCCATACTTTTTCACAAAGTATAAGCTCCCAAGGAACCACTTCCTCCCATAACATGGTAGTACCCACTCCTATCATGCCCTTTTTGGCTTCACTCAATATAAATTATCTAACTAAACTGACAAATGATCCCATATTGCACGACCCCACTTGGTCGAATATGCCCACAAAAATACCTTCACATATCTCTAAGTTTGAAGGAAAAGACAGAGAGGACCCTACCAACCACGTCATGTCCTTCAACTTGTGGTGTTATTCCAATATAATAATGGAAGATTCCATTCATTTATGGTTATTTTAGAGAAACCTCACTGGTAAAACAACCAAATGGTACATGGACGAGAAGTCCAAAGCCCACTCAAAATTTGAATCATTAGCCAACGCATTCCTGTCATTTTTTCAACTTTCCATCCATCATGATATTGAGTCTGAAATCCTATCAGAATGCAAACAAAACACCACTACTCACATTTCAGACCATATTCATGAATAGCATAGACGTCACAACCTTCGTAAAGAAGACACCACCCCTCAACAAAGGCTATATTAGTTCCTTCGATCGCTTGTTCCTACCCTTGCTAAAGATGTGGCACAACCCTCCCCCAAAATGACTATGAAGCCATCACTAAGGAACAATATTTTGACCTCATCTACTCCCAATCATGGTACCTATACATAGTCCTTCCAAATTCTCCTCGTCCTTTACCCTTTAGTCAAGAAAAAACTGGAACATTGCACATTGTTGATGGGTTGATTGGATCCATGGCTCATATTCAACCACACACACAACCAATACCCATATATGGAACCAATCCATACATTCAACCATATGGGGGAGCTTCATATTACCTCCCCCCCCCAACCACCACCATTCATGGAACCTCCCTTTCCCCCATGAGTAATCATCTACCCACATCCCTTCCCCAACCAATCCTTGTCTCGCCACTGGTTCCTCCACCAACAACATCCTATCCACCTAGTAATAATGGATCCACCTCCACTTATTTCAACCCATATGGAACCCCACAAGGTAACCCATACTATCCCTTCCCAGGTACATCAAAACCTGTCACACCCCCACATGGAAAACACCAGGCGGGGGTAAATTTCATCCAACCTTACCCTCTTCAACAACTTCAAGATTTTGAACAGTTGCATACGGTCAATTCACCTCACCAACCTAACAATAACCATAAGAAATGAAAGAATAGGAACTAGGGACAAGGAGGGAACCCCCCTCAACAAAATCCCCAAGCTGGGGGAAACCAGTGCCAACCCAACCAAAACCCCCAAGGGGGAAATAGTAATGGGAAACCACAGGAAGAGAGAAATCCCAACCTTCGAACCAATTACCCTTGTGCATTATGTGGTGAATATGGACATTACACTCACCATTTCCATCAAATCCCCAACTATAAAAAGATGAAGGACTCCATTAATCCTCAACGGGATCCCAACCCTCAAGATCCACCTCAATGATCCCCCACTTATATCCCACCGCCACTGTCGGCAGTATTACAAAACCCTATACCACATCAAGGAGTCATTGATACTCAACCAGAGGGGGTCCAACACCCACACCCATAGGGGAAGTTCCCTCCACTTGAACAAACCCACCTAAGGAACACCATCGACTGCAGTAACTTCCTCACTACTTAAGAAGAAATCCTCTTAGAAATGTGTATTCATAAATATGGTACATCCCCTGATCCATTACCTACCACTTTGGATGCTCCCCAACCACCAACTGGACAACCATTGGTGATCTCTCGTCTTAACACTGAAGCCATCACCCACATGCATCGTGCCTCCTTGTGCAAGAATGTACATAACCCTCATGCGGCCGCCCATAGCTATAGTCTTATTGATGATCAATCAATGACCCTCTTCCATGTCAGTTATGGAAGTCCTTCAAACAGTTCCTTCCCAATGAAAGACATTACTTTCATAATTGTGGGAAATAGATCTTGAAGTTAACCATCTAATCACATTTGATTTAGACAGAGCAAACCCTTGACTCCCATCATTAGTCACATTTCAGATTCCTGTCAAAATATGAAATATCATGGTCCACCACTGCATCATAGGAGAAGGCACATTCACTTCCATCATGTCCAAATCAGTGTGGAAACAACTCTGTTCCCCTGATTTGATCCCTCCACCATCACTCTATGAGCTTATTATGGTTGACCATCCTAACCAGAAGGCCTGTATCAAAACGTTCTAGTCGAGTTAGGGGGTAAAACAATTCTCATCGACATAGAAGTCATTGACGCCCATTTGGATTATCATATCCTCTTTGGATGAAGCTACATGTACGACATGCAGGCTATATCTTCCTCGATATTTCGTACCATGGTCTTTCCTCACAATGGAAAAATTGTCACCATTGATCAATTGAACCACCATGAACCCAACCAATTAGGGCACAATGATAACATCCTACCACTTATTCAGTCAAGTTTCGATCTTTTCCCAATGATAGACAACAGACCGGGGCTATTTCAGGATCCATCTTTGATTGGTACATACCAAGGCTTCCCACACCCAAACCCCAACACCATTGTTATGTGCATTGTCACTACTGATAGAGTAGAGATACCAAACCCCCCGTCCATTAAGAGCTCATCATACCCCATCACCACTCCTTCCCAACTCACCCCGATACTTCCTTATGAACTCCTCATACAGACTCCTCAGGACAAAAAATCAGAGAGTCTACCACCCGTGGTTCAAATCCCCGTTTGGAAGACAATCCCATAGGCCATCACCCAAATACCCTTGTTTTATCCTCCCCCAGGAGTAAAAACATATCAAGTTGTTACTACCATCACCTTAACAAATATGGCCATTTCCATCCCTGTATGGTATCTAGAACCACCAACTATGGTACCAAGTTGATCTCTTCCATTGTAACCCATGGTCCCATTATCATGATCAATGGCTCATCCATCCACTCACCCAACCGATCACACAGTTGGAGGAAATATTACCACCACAGGAGAAACTACCTGTGGAACAGGGGGAACTACTACAAACCAATGAGGCACACATAAAAATAAGGAACCTTCTATCCCTTCCCCACCTTGCATACCACCTCCATGCGCATTGTGCAACACAATTAGACACCCTACCAATATTTCCCTGCTTTTCTCGAGTTACAAAATCTCATTCCAAAACCTATAAATACACCACTACTCCCTACACTAGTCGTCCCACTAGCCTCCCTAGAAATTTCTTCCTCCAAACCTCCCAGTTTGAGAACTAGGCATGCTTGTACCATTTTTTCTCAATACATCCATTACACACACCATTTCCCGACCCTCCCTTAGTTTTGAGACACTCTTGTAGTAGTGCACCAGACCACATTACTCAAATCATCCCAACCCATTTCCTTGTACAACCAGTTATTGACATTCTCTATGTCTCTACATCAGTAAACGAGCACATGCGATGCCCTTGTGCACTATGTTACTATATGGACCATTACACATATCGTTGTCCACTCATCATTGAGGGATGCACATGCTGGAGGGATTCCATCCCACCCATTCCACCAAGTGTGCCAACCCCGGTGAACCCGACAGTGATCGATCACCATCCAAGTATTCATGGAATACCTCCCCCATGACTCATCCCCCTTACGATGACCCCTCTTTCCATTTTACCACGATGCATGAACTTATGCCCAACCCCCCCCCAACTCTCCTGTAACACTGGTTTAAAATATTCCCCCTCCTCCATACCATGGTACACCTAGTTCATATATGGATATTTGGTTCATGACATCTACCGACAGTCCCTATTGATCTCTCGTAGGTCCATCTACCTCAAGGAAAAATCATGATATTCAACCTTCACCAACTCCCCCCATGATTCTCGACACCTCACACTCCCCGGTTACAAACTCCCTATACTCCATCACCTTTTATTCCGATGAAGAGATTTTAGATAAATTTCTATGCGCAATGAATTACCCCTGGGATTTTTTTCATCATCGATCCTTTTTTATGGTGTACAAGGCCTTTCAACCACCAATAGACGCCCATGTCTGTACCATCAAAGTGAAATATTTCATCCCCTTTGGCCATGTATATTAGTTCAAGAATCCAATACCTACCCCCGACATGTTTGAAGAAGGTAACATGACAAATATCTCACCCACCATCAAGATCAATATTTCTATCAAACCCAATATCATGGATGAAATCACCCTAGGGGAAGCTTTCTCCCGAGAGTAAATTGTAGCATACAAATCCCTCTTCCAAGACTAGCGGGACATATTTTTCTGGTCATACACCGAAATGTCACAGCTATACCCAACCATTGTTGAACATCACATTGACACTTGGACTAACATTTCCCCCGTTCGCCAAAAGAAGTGCCCCCTCCACCCCTCCAAATCCATGGAAATCAGAGCCGAGATCGAAAAACTACGTAAAACTAGCTTCATATACCCCATTGCATACACATCCTAGGTTTCCAATCTGGTCTCTGTCAATAAAAAATAGGGCACCATTCAAGTTTGCACAGACTTCTGCGACCTCAACCAAGCTTGTCCAAAAGACAACTTCCCTACCCCCTTCATCGATCAAGTCATTGATTCCTGCACCGATCATGAAGTCGTCTCCCTCATGGAAGGGTTCTCTGGCTACAACCAAATCCAAATCCGCCATGTGGATCAATACAAAACCGCATTCACAACCCCATGATGCACCTTTTCCTATTGCATCACTCCCTTCAGACTCAAAAAATTTGGGGCCACTCTCCAACACGCAATGAAATACACCTTCCACAATCTCGCCCACATCATCCTAGCCTACTTGGACGACCTCACCGCTCGATCCAAGAAATGTTACCAACACATAGAAGATCTACGAATCATGTTTGAATTCTTTCAAAGGTACAACATATGGATCAACCCACTTAAATGTGTCTTTTGCATCACTACATGCCACATGTTGAGATTCATAGTATACCAGTAGGGCATCACCATAGACCCCCTTAAATTTTAGGTAATCAATGAGATCCCCCCTCCCAGGAACTTGTGCTAGTTGTGAATCCTCCAAGGCAAAGAAAACTTCTTATGATGTTTTGTCCCTGACTATTCCATTCACACCCACATATTCCTACGATTACTCCGCCGTGACATCCCATTTCATTGGGACCATCATTCCCAAGACAACTTTGATTCACTCAAGGAGGCACTTTGTTAGAGTACTCATTCAGGTTGATGACGACCAATGAGAACATGTTATATACTACATTAGCAAGAACATTTCTGCTCCACCTCTCAAGTACAATCATGAGGAGAAGCTAGCCCTCACAGTCGTTGTCACATTTCAAAAGTTGTGCCATTATATATTTATTCGTACTACCACCAAATTAGTCATAGATTCTAACCCCATGCATTACCTCTTGAGTAGTCGCCAGATCAATGGAAAATTTTCTCACTATATCGTCATTCTCCAAGAATGTGACCTAGCGTTTACAACCCCAAAGAGAAAGAAATCCCTTGTCCTCACCGAACTCCTCGTAGACTTTCCATCTGAATCTTTAGACCCCCCACTCAATTAGGATTTCCCTGATGAGCATTTATTTCTCATATCATCAATAGACCCATGGTATGGCAATATTTTGGTATATCTATGAACCTAAAAATTTGGTCCCCACCTATCTCGGGATGATCGTTGTTGTACTCGACACCAAGCCCCACAATACCTCCTCATAGGAGATTTTCTCTACCATAGAGGCGTTGAAATGCTTCTTTGACATTGCCTCACCCTGGAAGATGTTGAGATAGTTCTAAATGATTGGCACAATGGGGCATGCGACGGTCACTTATCTGACATGTCCATTGCTCAAAATATCATTAAGGTGGGCTATTTTTAGCACACATTGTTTCATTACTGCATACACACAGTTAAATGATGCACCAAATCTTAGTTATACATGCCTAAGACTCAGGCACTACCTACCCTCTTGCACCCCGTAATCACGACTGACCCCTTTTGTAAATGGGGCATCAATTTCATGACATGCAACCCTTTGTCCAACAATGGACACAAGTACATCATAGTCATCGTTGACTACTTTACTAATTGGGATGAATAAATTCCCACGTTCAACAATACAGATGACACAATGACACATTTTTTCTTCAACGATGTCATCTCTCTCTTCAGGGCCCCCCTACAACTAGTCTCCATCCATGGAAAGCACTTCGAGAATGAAGTCTTCACGGAGCTATCTTTAAAATTAGGATTCACCCATGAGTTCTCCTCACCCTATTACCCACAATCCAATGAGCAAGTTGAGGCCCTCAGCAAGGTTCTCAAAACTATTCTTCAACGCATAGTTCACAAACACAAGACTAATTGGCATCATATGCTTTTCCCAACTTTATGGGCATATCAGATAGCTATAAAAAAATCCACTAGTTTCACACCCTTCCATTTATTCCAGGACATTGGATTTGTACTTGTTATAACCCTAATTTGCACCATACATGCTTACCTAGCATCAGGCCATCTCAGATTCCTTCTTTGCCAAAGCATTGTTGAACAACTCTTCTTAAAAACAATTTTTATAAAGGCCCATGCACCTTGCTCTATTACTGCATGTGTGTACATGCTCGCTGACCCAAAACATCCCACATGTACCTACAAAAGCATGAAAAAAGGAAAGTTGTCGATGGAACACACAACTTTGGGTGAGTTAAATAAACCTTCTGACCATGCATGGCCGAGGGTTCGTCCAAATACTTAGCTTATTCTATCCTATAAAAGAAGGGTTAGGGGTCCCATTTGGAGAAGGAGAATCATAGTAAAGAAACTATACCCGATTGCACATTCCCTTTGTCCCAACCCTTTAGCCATCCTTGTGCAAAGAGAAAGATAGAGCAAAGAAGTTGGAGGATAGTTGAAGAGGAGCCCAGGACCAGGTTCATGGAGTAGCAACCGGCTTCATCATTGTAAGTTGATTTGTTGAAGTTAATAATAAAGAAATACTTTTCCCATCCCACCATATGAGGTTTTCATGGTTTATTTCATACTTTTTTATTGAATCTCTAACCCATTAATCTATATATCAAATGCATGTGGAGTTTGTTATTTGTTTTGTGTGAATGCAGGTCAGCCTTGGGAGGAGAGATGCAATCAAAAAGTGATCAAGCATGAGGAAGGATCTACATCAAACGCCTGAAATAAGGTATGCTCAATTTATCTTCTTAACTATATATTTTCTTAAGAATAATGGGGATTAGGTCTAGGACGATGGTAGAAAGTAGAAATCTTTAGGTCTTTTCCGCATGCATAATTAAACCCTAAGTGCTAGTCCGTAGAGGGATTTCCCACTCATAACATAATTGGCGACCATACTGGGGATATCTCTAGGGTTCCTAGGAATATTTTTGGGTATTTTTAAGAACTGGTTTCATTTTTCCTGTTTTAAAAGTTTCTGCAAAAGTCTGAGCTAACAGAGATTATGGTCCTCCATACCAGTTATCTTTGTTTCTTTGCTTGACTGTATTTTTTTCCGAGACCCTAAGATCTGCACGCGTGTACCCATTCTCTGCATTCTCATAGCCGGTGTGTACACGCTAGCTAAGGAGGTGACAGTCGCATGTATGATTCCAGAAAATTTCATTTAAAGAGGCAGTCATCCTCTTCCCTGTCAGAATTAGTCCTTCTCAGGGGTTTTCTGGAACTCTTTCTATTCTTTATTGTTTGCAGTCTATAGCTTAGGTATCACCTCAGATTGTTTTGTTCTATGAAGTTTTCCTTGAATTGTTTTCTTTTTCTGTTAAAGTAAGTGTCGGAGTCTTCAAGATATTTTGGTTCTTAGTACCATTAGTCTCTGCCTGGGCTAGCTTGCTTGGAATTTTATTTTTCTCAGAGTTTCAGATATACACATTCCCTGTATAAGGCCATCACGTGTGTACATGCACTCTGACTTTACACAGCTCACGTGCACATGCTTGCTGTGGAACTGTCTCTATCATAGCGGTCAGTAACTTAGGTTTGATCACAACAATAGCTTTCTTTTTTCATTTAGAAGTTTTCCTCAAAATTTTTCTTTTTATAGGTTTTTTAGACAAGTGTGAGAGTCCAATTTTAATTTTCTTGTGTGTGATTTTTTAAAGTGAATCTTTGCGATCTGTGCTTAGGCCATAAATTTTTCTTGGTTTTGACTTGTTGATATTTTTCCTTTTTGCTTTGTGAGCATTCAAATAAAAAAAAAAAAACTTTTATTTCTTTGTTGGTTAAAAAGTGTTGTTTTGCATTAGTAACCAAGGAAAAGTCTTTGATTTCATAAGTTCTTGATGGTTTACTTAGATCATAAGTAGATCATAGTTGAGTGAAATCCTGCTTTGAGTTTGTTGTTCAAAGATATTAGAAAAAAATTTAAGTTTGAAAAGCTTTTTAAGAGTTAAGTGAAGTAAAGGTTTTTGTTTCCAGCTTTTTGTTTATTTTGCTTTCGTCTTTCAAACATCACTAGTTTCAATTTCATAACCTTTGACTTAATACAAGCTATAAAAATTAATGCTAAATCTAAAATTCGTTAGACTTTTTATGTTTGTAGGGTCAACCAACTAGTTTAGGGTTAAGGCCTTGAATTAGGTTGGAGAGGAAACTCTTCAAGGCCATTAAAATCAAACATTAGAGTCTGAGTTAGGGAGTTTCAAAGTCCAGTATCGTTAAATTTATCTAGGACCCCCCTCTAACACAGGGGATAAACACAAGGTCGTGTGCAGGAAGGTAGCAGAGATAACCCCTCCAAAGCTGGACCAATCGTAGTGGAGAACACATATAGAGGGCTTGTCTTGGGATTCTGTCGATTGCATTTTCCACGGAGCTTCGTGGGTCTCGAAACCGTTCGAGGTCCTCAATTGTCTTCCAGACAACTTTATTTTGATACCCTTGATAGGTTTCGAGCTCGATACCCTACTCATTGTGGGCTACCTGACTTTCGACTGTACCCTAGTTGCCTATCTTTTTAGGGACATACACAGGTGACTGCGGGGGTATACCGCAGTACCTAGGACAGACATCAGGCCATGCTTTGCAGAGTATAACCGGAGGGTGCTTTCGTGTTCGAGTTTCACTTACACCGGTAATTTGCTCTAGTGTTGGTTTTTGTAACTGTTCTTCCAATTAGTTTAGTATTAACTTGTTTTATCTTGTAGGGACTTTTTTAGTGTGTGTTGTTTTTTGAATGAATAGATAGCCCTAGAGTGTCTTTGATCTTCTCACACAGTGGAGGGATCACGAGCTCTGCCAGTCACGAAGGCTTCTGGGCCTATCATTGGTTACACTGGAGCCACCCCTTCCACCACTAAGGTGAAAGCTAGACCAACAAGGGTCTTTTGAAGCGACCGGGTCACAAGAAATTGTACCCGACCAACATCCGGAGGAAACAACCGTTTTAGAATTTGGAGTGAAAGCTCTTGGTCCACATGAAACTCCAACCACTGATATTTTGGCACCCATCACCATACCGATTCACCCTTATGAGTGATAGACAGTGTCGCATGCAGCAATGGAAACAAATGTTGTCACTCCCTGTGGGAGTTCTTCAATTCCCACTACGATTGTCACCACAGGAGAGTTTCCACCTTCTAACCCACTGTCACCGGTCCAAGTCACCATGGTCTCTATTGACTCTACCTTGCAAAGTGGTCTGATCCCATCTATGGCGGTAGCCACAACCCATTTCCCACAAAGTGCAACAGGCCCTCGATTCTCATATGGGATGCCTAGCTCAGGTACAAGTCCTGTACTTTCCTACTCCACTTCACAGACTTTAGGTTTGGGGGTAGGGAGCTCTAACACTTCTCTGCAAGGCCACATGGGGGGAAATTTATCTCCTTTTAATGATTTCCCTTATGGGGGAGGTCATATACCACCTTCGTCCCCTTCGCTCAGTGGCACGTATCAACAATCCTCTGGGCCACTTGCACACCATAGTTTATTTGGTGTAGGGAGTCAAGGACCGCCTTCGCATAATATGTCGCTAGGTTCGACATCATTTTATTTGTTCGGTGCATTTGGTACCAATTCCTTCTCATCAGTTTCTTTCCTGACTGG
This sequence comes from Picea glauca, assembly GCA_000966675.3. Classification (NCBI taxonomy): domain Eukaryota; kingdom Viridiplantae; phylum Streptophyta; class Pinopsida; order Pinales; family Pinaceae; genus Picea; species Picea glauca. The sequence goes on along the minus strand of JZKD02S1672947.1, from coordinate 23,225 downwards.
GGGAAACCCTGGTTTCAGACAACCTATTCCTATGTAGGGTACTATTCCTGCACAGTGGGAAAACCCAAAAAATTCTTCTGCATCAGGGCCTTGGAATTTTTGGCAGGGATCTGTTCCCTCGTCAGAAATGTCGATTTGGGGAAATTCCTTCCATAGTCAATGGAACCCCAGACAAGGTACTATGCCTATCCCCATGGGATTGGCATGGGGCAACCCTTCCCAAAGTCCTTTGAATGTAATGCATGCCCATCCATCTACGTCCTACTTTGGGAATCAACTGATGATGTCTCCTCACATGCAGAATACATATGCTGGTCATGGCCATGGTTTTTACCAGAACCCAGGCTAACAACTGAACTTTTCTTGGAAACTTGGTGCCATTCAAACCCCAGGTCCCTTTTTCCCAGGTTATCACCAACAACCCAAACTACCTTTCCTGGAAACCTTGCATTTGCTAGACTTGACAAGTTTATTGAATGACCCTATCTGTCACAATCCATGTTGCCCCCCTATGCCGACAAATTTACCTTCAGACATACCAAAGTTCAAATCCAAGCCGAATGAAGATCCAAGTGATCATGTGACTACCTTCCACCTTTGGTGCTCATCTAACTCGTTGAAAGACGACTCCGTGCAGTTGTGATTGTTTCAACGTACTCTCATTGGGATTTCTGCAAAATGGTACATTGAGCTCGATCGCTCAAGATAATCTTCCTTCGGTGAATTGGCAATGGTCTTCCTAAACCATTTCCAATTACCTGTGAGATACGACGTTGGCACAAAATTGCTAGCCAATTTTGCACAGACAAAAGCAGACCATATCTCTGATCACATCCAATAATGGAGACGCTGAAAGAGTTTAATTAAGGTGCCAGTCCCACCAGCATTCCGACTCAAGTGGTTCCTTAAGTCTTTGGTCCCACAGTTATCCAAAGACGTCGCGACATCAGGAGTGTTTTTTGAAGAAGACGCCATCATGAGATCTCAACAGCTTGATCTCATCTATTCTTATTCCAGTTTATTATACAAGATCTTTCCATATGTGCCACGCTCAATATTTGATAAAACAAGACAGAGAGATGGAACACATGCCGATGGTATTCTTGGCTCAGAACAAACAAAACTCGTTGAGCAATTGACGAAGAAATTACAACAATTGTGTATACAACACACAGTGGCCAACCAAACTACTATTTTGGCTGCTCCCCCTACTAAAATGTCATATGTACACATAGTGCAATCGACAAATCCAAAGGCCACCCAGTAGCCTGAAGGAAGGAAAAAACAACGAAAGAAGGGTAAGGGGGATAAGAAACCCACTGATAATGCTGGTGGGGGAAAAACTGAGAAACGAAAGGCAAGGTATCTGTGCAACCTATGTGCGGAAGACCACCTGACACAGCAACAACCTGCTGTGTTAACCAATCCATTTCAGCATGGGCAAAACCTAACCCAAGCCTCTACAAGCACGGAAGGGGGCAGTCAAGGATCCTATCCATCTTCGAACAATCCTAGATCCACGAATGTATATATGATGAAGGGTGACGCTTTTATATCAACTAGAGCACATGAATACAGTAAACCAAGAACTTTTGAGAAGGGAAAAGAAGCCAAACTCCCATCTCTTCCTCTATAGGTTGAGAAGACTTTGGGAGAAACAATGACATGCATCCCAAAAGGCGTGTTCAAAAAAGATTCTCACAACCCAAACATAAGGGCCGCCCAGAACTATTCTGTGGCGGAGGATTTGTCTCAAACCCCTTGTACGATGTCCGCTTTGGAGGTCCTCCAAAGCTTCCCTTCCCAGAGAAAAGATTTGTTAACCACTTTAGGATCTACCGAAACTTGTAATCTGGGTACCATCATGCTAGATACAACTGACTTAAAACCTCGTCTGCCTTACCACATAGCATTTCAGATAGTAGTGGCTCACCCCATGAAAAATTTTACTTGAAATATTTTTTGCATGGTGGTTGATGAGGGCACCTCGACATGTGTTATTTCGTTGGCATGTTGGAAGGCAATTGGCCAACCCGTTTTCTCTCCGTCGCCTACTCTTCTCACTGCTTTCAATGGTCGTTCATTCCGACCACATGGTATCATTCCCTCTTTTCCCGTGTAATTGGGAGGGAAGACCATGTGCGTAGAGGTAGAAGTAGTCGACGCATCCCTCGACTACAATCTCTTGTTAGGAAGGAGTTGGACTTATGCCATGCAAGCAGCGGTTGCTACAGTTTTTTGGGTCTTGTTGTTTCCACACAAGGATTGGATTGTGACCATTGATCAATTGTCTTTCTCCAGACCTGACCCTGCATTGGGGGTGTCCGCGGTCCTGATGATTGATAATCCTCAACCAGGCGTAGTCAACGTAGGGGTTGGTTCGTGCCCATCTTTGATGGGTACCTTCGATTACCCGCCCCCTCAAGGCGATTTCAAGTTCATATCCGACCACCATAAGGTTGATATTTTCCAAGTTTCGTCATTTCATATGACTTACTTCATCGATCCGTGGATACTTCCTTCCCCATCGGCCACGATGGAGGGGATAGGGCACCCGGGCATGTCCATGCCCTTGTTTGTAGCTGAAGTATCATCGTCTTTAGTCCAACAAGATTTAGCCAACCTAGATCCAACTCCTGCACAAGAGTTAGATCTACTTCTAGAGCCTATTTGAGCTCAAGGTTCTCTCACTGAAACTGATTCGTTAGACTTAGTATTTCCCTCTGACAAAGCAGTAATTGAATCAATGACTAGTTTGGAAAAACCTTGGGATGATCTTCATCACAGATCATACTTCCTCCCAGGGTTGAGTAGAATCGAGGCCAGAGAATTCACCTTGACTATGACTAGAGATAGGTCTTGTCCTCTTAATCCCTTAGCTACACACGAGGTCTATGCTGAGGGTAATATGGCAACCATCACTGAAACCATATCGATCAATATCTCCAGAACCCCTGGCATTGTAGAGAATGTTTTCGTCAGAGTTGGCAGCTCCCCCGGAGAGATTCAAATATACACAGATCTATTTAAAGAATTCCATGACGTTTTTTCCTGGTCTTACAAGGAAATGCAAGCATCGATCCAAAAATAGTCGAACATGAAATCAAAACTTATCCAGATGCCAAGCCTATATGGCAAGAACATTCGTCACACTACTACCCCCAAGAAAATGGTCAGGCAGAAGCTATGAATAAATCTCTTAAGACCATCCTACAGCGAATGATCAACTCAGCCAAGTCAAATCGGCATTTGATGTTATACTCAACATTATGATCTTACCGAACATCTGTTAAGACTGCAACTATTTTCTCACCTTTTCAACTCATTTATGGGCTGGAAGCAGTCTTGCCTATCGAATGTCAGATCCTGTCCCTAAAGTTGGTAGTACAATTATTGCCAGACACTTCTCCACTTGAAGAGCAATTATTATACCTTGAGCAGCTCAATGAGCAACGTCCTGATGCGGCCCTGGCCAATGAGGCTCACAAACATAAATTCAAGTGTCAGTATGATAGGTCCATTCTTCCTTGGATTTTCACTGAAGGCGACCTTGTCCTGGTCTATGACCAAGATAAGGACCCCATGGGGGCAAGAAAATTCAAACCCATGTGGTTCAAACCTTTCATCATAAAAGAGGTTCTAAAAAAGGGCGCTTATCGTCTGGTTTAATTTCAAGGGAATTCTTTCGCAGAGCCTAGAAATGGAAACTACCTTAAGAAGTATTACTCATAGGCAGGGCACCATGGGTAACTTTTTGTAACATATGTATAGTCTTTGTACTATTACTTTCTAGTTTCTTTTAGTGTTATGGACGTGTCGTTTTTGATGTATCTTTTGTCACTGTGGTAGATGTCAAGTGAATCCAAGGTTTTCATTGGGTACGTAGAAGGTGCTAGACGACACACTTGGAGGATTTCCTCCGTAGTTTGGGTAATTTTTTCACCTCGAGGCTAGTTATTATCTTCCGGAGGTATATTCTTAGGTGACACCACTAATAATGTCGGTGAGTATAGTGCAGTTATTGAGTTGCTTCACGATGCCTTGTCATTTGGTATCTCTCATATCCAAGTCTATCTCGACGCTTAACTGGTTGTGTCTCAGTTAAATAGACTCTACCATGTTCATGATCCGACTTTACACCGACGATTCCCTAGGATATGTCTCTTAGAATGAATCTTTGATTATATTACATATTTTCATGTTCCTAAGAGATTAAACCAAATTACAGATACTCTAGCTAATCAAATTTTAGAATGGCATCTTGCACACATATGAAAGGACATACACATAAACATGTAAATACATTTTTTGCAAAAATTATCCATAAGCCACAAAAAGACATAAAAATTCATATATAACATCATAGTCACTAGAGTACATAGGTGGACGCAAGCACCTCAAAAATATGACCAATAACGAGTCACAGGGCTTATGCCCTCAAAAAATATATACAAGTAGTGCTCTCGGCATGTGAAAAGTCTAACTAAGGTCAGGGCCTGTGGGCCATGTTGTACTGATCAATAGCCTTTTCCAAATGCCGAGACAATCAGACCCACATTCGTGGTGCCCCCACTACATGAGGCTGCATAGATGGTGGCAGATCCTCAATCTCTAGCATAGGGACCATGTGAGTGAATGCAGTAAAGTTTCGCTTGACTCATCTCAACACCCTCTCAGCCTCCCCAGCTGGAAGATCTCCTACTGCTGCTGGTCCCCCTAAAGATGCAGGAGCAGCCCCTGGCCGAGGATGATGCATAGTCCGTAGGTTGCACTAGTCGCACATATGCACACAACAAACACATATCTATTAAATACTCTGGTATAAAAAAAAAATGATATATAACAAAAGAAACATAAAAATTACATATGTTTCACAAGAAAAAAAAACAACAAAACAATGATGTGAACTTACCCATCTCCTCACTCCTCACTAGGAGGTACTGGTATCTCAGGATCTCTCAAGAAATCAATCCCAGCATAGGGGTAATCCTCTATGACTAGGATTTGTCACGACAACCAAGTGAATAAATCATCATCGAATGACTCATTGGTCCTTCCACCACCCTGTCGTGGCAGTAACACTGCCCATTTACAAATTGTAGGAAGAGAGGCCTGATGTCCTCGTACCACTACTCGAGGACTGAAGCTCAGAACTCTTTCAAAGAAGAAAGAGCATAGAATGGTCCCAAACCCAAAGTTCCTCTGTGTCCGCGACCGACAATCTGTCAACTGCCTCTTCATACAATCTAACAATGTTGTGCTCCTGTCGAATATTTGTGCATTTAAGCACTGGACTGCACAGTTCATCTGTGCATGGGACGCCTGATATAGAGTTGCAGAACTAGTAATCCACCCAATAAGAAACATAATCACCTGCAACGATAAGTCAGTAATCTTGCTTATGGGCACCTATGAGATCGACCGATCTGTACCAGCCTCACAGTAAAGTCCTATCAATTCCGCTATGTTATGCATCCCAGAAGGAAATGTTCGAAAGTTGACTGGTTCCCCTCTCTTGGAGAGGCCAGTCAAAAAATATATATCATCTATCGTGGGCACCAATGACTTCCCTTCTAAAATAAATGCCTCTACATCCGGATGCCAATAATCAGCCAAGGAATTCAGTAGCCTAGGTTGTACCCTCATAAAAGGACATAAGAAGAACTTGAGCAACCCACATTGCATCAAGGCAACCCCAGCATTGGGGTATTCCCCGACCAACTCACTAACCTCCTCATGCTCTCTTTATCTCTAGTGAACATACATCCTGCAAAACACCAAGGTTCAGGAGGGTTAACGATTGTTTTTTTTTTAAAAATCATTCAATAAGGGGGTCCATGTGGGCTATAATGCTGACAGTCCCATGTACACGCGTGAAGTTTTTACTCTGCCCGAATGTACACGTGGCCTATCCTAAGACAGCCCGCGTGGACCTAGGGCCGACCTTTTGAAGGTTGATGCCCTCCCAAAATGTGGAACCCAAAGAAAAAATAAATATTTAAATTGCAAGATAAGAGAGTTTGTACTTACCTGGTCTAGACAGATGGTCGTTTCGTCCACTGTAGCTCCTGGAATCACTACTTTTATCAAAGGGAGTATTTTGGCTCCAGAGTCAATTTCCAAATAAACAATGGTGATAATCAGCTAGCATCTTCTATTTATAGACTTTTTGGCCTCTTTTTGTCATTTTTTTGGCCCCCCTTATCATTTTATTTAAAAAAAAAACTATTTAGAGTGATTCAGGAGTTGCATTGGAGGGGTATGATCGGTTATCAGGACAATGTTTTTAGAGTTTTGGGTAACTTTTGACGGTCCGTGGAAAAATTTCAGATGATCAACTTGAGCATGTAGGTTAGGTTTCTACCCTGACTTTTGTATGTCGTTGTCTTTTTTCCTTTTCCATAGGATCGATCCCATCAGGTTGCAACATGGAACCATCATCACTTCTTTAGAAGTGTCATGAGCTGGTGGTAGAGCTTACCAAAACATGGATGCCATAGGTAGATCCTGGTTTCATTATGGTGTCCACGCTGTCTCTAATCACTATAGGCTCGGGAGTCCTTGTTTTTTTTTTCCGTATTATGAGTTTGATTCTCATTTGCATGATTCCTTTTCACTCTTGATCTCACCCTCGGGACTCCCAAAATACATAACAGGTCTTCTTTTAAGCCCTTTTCAAACCCTCTAAAAATCAAAATATCGTCCAGTGGTCTTGTGGCCTTTCATGCTTGTTAAACTGAAATTTTAAGTCACGTCTGTCCGGCGGTAGTTTACCCCTTTTTCAGTCCGGACGATCAACTATACGAACAAAGGTATACTCTATGGAGATTCAGTTTTCTAGAAGAGTACTCTCAGGTATCATTTTAACCCTTTTTTGGGCCTGAGGGACTAAATTTATGAAAAAGGAACCCCCATGGAGTCCATAGTTAATCTCTTTTTAGACTCCCTAAAATTGAAAAGATCGTCGAGTGACCTTATTCTTTCACACTCGTTAAACTGGTCCAGAAGAACATTCCTGACGGAGTCCATAGTTAAGCTTTTTTCAGACTCCTTAAAAATGAAAAAATGGCTGAGTGATATTGTCTTTATCACACTTGTTAATTTTTTTTTGAATAGATGTCTTGTTGGTGCTAGTTTACCCCTTTTTCGAACCGACTAGACTACCTTCGAAAAAGGTACCCCAATGGAGTCTCCTTTTACTTTTTTTTAGACTCTCTAAATATGAAAATATGCCAAGCTTACCTTCTCTGGGCTCGTTAAACTTACATGGAAGGACGTTACCATTGTGTGTTTTGTTAACCGCGTTTGCATACTTGCGTCTTTGGTCTAAATGCGGGCTCCATGTTGCTCTCAACTCAACCATATGAAGCATACCTTATACGCAAGCCTTGTAGCACTTTTCCCCTGTGTCTTAACACCTTTGGCCCCCAGAGGATTTTTCTTGTGTGTCATTGCTCTGAGCATTAGTCTTGTCCTTGTGCCTTGAACTTGTATGTTTGTAACATTCGTTCCTCCATTGTAACGTAACATTCTTTTATTCTTTTTTCCAAAATCATTGAAAAAGACAAAATAAATCAAATATACCCCAAAAAGAGGAAGGGAAAAACATTTTCTTTATTGGCATCACAATAAGTCTCCCTTGGATAAAGCACATCTTTCCGTTTGTTTGTCAAACTATGGGATTTAATATGACCTTAGGAAGATGTTCTCGCTACATATAGTTGTGTCCTCCTCTATTTGGTTATTCTTACAAACATATGGAGAGTTTGCGTTGCCCCTTGCCTCATAAACTTATGTTAATACCATGTTTCTTGAGTCTCATCATTTGTCGTGCTATTATCCAAGGGAAGTTTTTACCAAGCTTGAATCGACCCCTCTGCAGTTTGTCTCTTGCCCTCATACCTGGCCATCCTAAACGTCCAATCAAGTCTTTGTTCGAAATCAATCAAGCCTTCAGTCTGATCATCAAGATTCTCTAGTCCATGACTGATGAGCCATCAAAGACCTCTGGGTAGTGAAGTCGTACATTAATATTACACTCCTACCCAAGTTTTGAAATTTTTGAAGTTGTTGCTCGAGCTCTGAAGACCTCATCTCCAGCCATCAGGCCTTATCATCTTCTAAGAAGATGGATACCCTACATGTATATCTTTTTGATTTCGAGATGTAGCTCCACTATGTATTGTTCGTGGCTACACTTTATATAGTTATACGACATGGATCTACAGTGTATTTGATTGGTAGCCATGAGTTTATTCTATCCTGAGCATGGGTATGCCCTCCTCGGTGAGACAATTGTTATTTTCACAGACGACGCCTCTCGATTTCTCGTCCCCGGGCTCACTTGTTCGACACATCAGTAAAGATTGTTAATGTATTTCAGCCATCAGATGCTCTTCTGACCTCACACATTAGGGGGCATCTGTTATAACCCTAATTTGAACCATACATGCTTACCTGGCATCAGGCCATCTTAGATTCCTTCTTTGCCAAAGAATTGCTGAACAACTCTTCATAAAAACACTTTTTATAAAGGCCCACACACCCTGCTCTATTACTGCACGTGTGTACATGCGCGTTGACCCAAAACAACCCGCGTGTACCTACAAAAACATGAAAAAATGAATGTTGTCGATGGAACACATAGCTTTGGGTGAGTTAACTAAACCTTCTGGAAATGCATGGCCGAGGGTTCGTCCAAATACCTAGCTTCTTCTAGCCTATAAAAGAAGGGTTAGGGGTCCCGTTTGGAGGAGGAGAATCATAGTAAAGAAACTATACCCGATTTCACATTCCCTTTGTCCCAACCCTTTAGTTGTCCTTGTGCAAAGAGAAATATAGAGAAAAGAAGTTGGAGGACAGTTGAAGAGGAGCCTAGGACCAAGTTCATGGAGCAGTGGCTGACTTCATCATTGTAAGTTGATTTTTTGAAGTTAATAATAAAAAAATACTTTTCTCGTCCCACCTGTTATCACTGAAATTTCGTCTGCACATGGCGACAAGAACTCCACATCATCTGCACACAGCGACAAGAACTCTACATCATCAAAACAGCAATGAAGTCATTCATGGCACTAACCACAGCATTCCAGAAGGGTCAAATACTATATAAAAATTGAAAGACACTTCACATCATAAGGTGCGCGCATATGCGCGGGATAAGAATGTGTTGTGCGCGCTTTAAGCGCACGATGCGCGACTGTCTACATAAAAAGCCGCGCATTTTCTAATACGGCACATTAAATGCTTAAGACGGCCTTTCGACCGCCAAAAGACCCTTGCCCGAGATGATTTGACATCCAGAACAGGGTCGGTCCTGCAGAAGCGGCGAATTAATGGCTTAAACAAACCCTAAGCTAGCCTGTGTCTACACCGGGAACTAGTTTCATGACC
>JZKD02S1672947.1:0-13822 GCA_000966675.3 Picea glauca | reverse complement strand
ATTCTCTGTTAACCTCTTTTAATCCACAGCGAACCTGTTCTGCCTTGCTGAGCCCAACAGGGCATGCTAGTGCTCCTATTATTGCTCACCTGGTGACGATTCGAGCACGAACACCACCATATGAGGTTTTCATGGTTTATTGCATAGTTGTTTATTGAATCTCTAACCCATTAATATATATATCAAATGCATGTGGAGTTTGTTGTTTGTTTTGTGTGAATGTAGGTTAGCCTTGGGAGGAGAGCTGCAATAAAAAAGAGATCAAGCGTGAGGAAGGATCTACATCAAAATCCTGAAATAAGGTATGCTCACTTTATCTTCTTAACTATGTATTTGCTTAAGAATAATGGGGATTAGCTCTAGGATGATGGTATAAAGTAGAAATCTTTAGGTGTTTTCTGCATGCATAATTAAACCCTAAGTGCTAGTCCATAGAGGGATTTCCCACTGACAACAGTACTCCCTATTGAGTGTGAAATCCGAACACTACGCACCACAGTCGAGCTCTTACCCAACACATTGCCTCTTAAGCAACAATTGTTAACCCTAGAATCACTCTATGAAGATCGAAGAGCATCCTTAAAGAACACTGAAGAAGAAAAAAAGAGGACCAAAGCCACCTTTGACCGCCAAGTTAACCTTCGGTCATTTACTGAAGGAGACCTTGTGTTGGCCTACGATATCTCCCACGATACCCTCAGACATGACAAGTTTGAATCCCTTTGGCGAGGACCCTATGTCATCCATCATTTCCTTACTAAGGGTACCTTCATCTTAGGCTACCCTAAAGGCCCTTCCTTCAAGGACCCGGTCAATGGGTTATACTTGAAAAAATTCTACCCCTGAGCATAGCCATTTTACCTTAGGTTTTCCTTTCTTTCCTAGTTTTTTAGTCTTTTTTGATATAAGTCTCTCATTATGTGAGCCTAATTTAGTGTCCTTATTTCAATAGATGAATTATCCATTCACTTATCACATCAGGTACATGGATGGAGCAAGTCGTTGGACCAAGAATCTTACCTCAATGCCCTAGACCATTTACACCCCTGAACATGTGTTGCTCCTCTCCAATGACATATGCCTCAGCCTTGCCACCAATAACTAAGATGGATATGTTGTCGTCATTGGTCTCCTTTGTGAGGTTAGTCACCTTCATACTCATTACCTTGGCATTTCTCATCTCATTTTCTAGCAGCTCAACAACATGTATCGTGTCCTTGATCTGTGTCTATATCACAAGTACTTTCAAGTCAAACTTCTACTACAAAATTTTGAGTCAATCACATTTTCTCATATTACTAGAAACCACAACCAAATGGAAGATAACATAGATAATCAATTACTAGATTGGCATTTATCACATTAACATACATATTGCATTCATCCGTCAACAAATAAAACAAAAATAATTATCAAATACATACACACATGTCCCAAAACGTCTACTCATATATAGATCACTCATGTTTTTTATACAAAAATACATACATATACACCTTATCTCCACGACTAGGTCCTCTCATCATATCTATACAAAAGAGGGAGTTCAAAATAACTCCTACATAATACAAAATCAGGCCGAACCTATATGAGGTCCTTCTACCACCTAGGGTGACCCTAGGTGTGGTACATCATCACCAGCTGGTGGAGCTCCCCCAAGAGGAATATTCACAGCAGGAATATTCCCCGTCATATCTGCACCCACAACTGCTTCCCGTCGAATCAATGACCTCCATTGTGGTTCCCCACCAATGCATAATTCCAGGATAGTCTCATCTTGGATCCGAAGCCACAAGTCCTCAGGAACTTTGTCCAGGACACCCTTAAGGTGCCTCCACAACTCCTCCATATCCTGGTCTCATGCCCCAGGCTCAACTCTGCCCTGACCCCCTGCTGTTCCTGCTCCCGCTACATGTGTTGTACCTTCCCCCATTGCATGTTCTAGGATTTCCCCCAGATCATCAAACTGACAATGCCTCCTGGTCCACCCCTCCTATACCTTCTCACTAGCCAACCCCCAAGCAACATTTTCCTCATGGTCACTGGTACTACATTTGCATGAAAAAACCAATGAAGTTGTATCAATACCAACAATATACACATATATACACTCAACGACAAAGCCTAAATACAAAGGTATCATATAAGCACCTCTTTCATCCTAGTCCTCCCTAGGCGGAAGACGCATGCCTGGATGACATCAAAAATCCATCCCATGATATGGGAACTCATAAAATACATGAGGGGTATGCCAACAGACCCACTCGAACATAGGTGTAAAGTAGTTTGTTGGCACATGGGTAGACTCAGGGTTCAACACTACAACAACGCACCAACAAAACCCTAACTACTGACCCTTTTGGCAACACCTGCGAAGTAGATGAAGTCTCACCCGAGGTAGAGGCAGGGGTGGTTGAAGGACTCTAGTTTCTTCAACCTTAGCTGGGACACAGATCTATGATTCTAATACTTAATAGGGCACTTAGCACCAACAATTCACCAATATTTAACCAATATCTACTCCGCAGATAAAACAAAGCATCGCAACATTCATTCAAATCTAATTTATTTAATCACTTAGCATAAGGAAATGGATCATATCTAGAAGATTCAAGAACTAAGCATGTTCACATAAGCGAGATCTAGCATCTAGATTCATCATAAGAACAAAGCATAAACATATCTATGTATATCAAGCACTTAGCAGATATCACATAAATACACCAACACATCGCACAGAGTAGAGAAACACACATATACGTGGTTCACCCCCACCCTGGGGCTACGTCCACCAACTCTTATTCTTTACTATCTTCTTCAATCGGATACATGCACAGAGCCACAAAAACCTTACTCCGCATAGGATAGGAGATCTGCGCACCTCTCTAGATCCTCCTTCCTTGCGTTACAGAACAAAGCCTTCCATAGTCTGTTACAACCGCTTACACTTAGATCTGGAAGTCTCTCACAGTATGCACAAAGCATCTACAAACCATACTTGCACTTATCACACTTACAAATGACTTCTCATTACATCGCCTAGACATATATTTATACATTACAAAATAGGCCTAAGCATGGGTAACCCCATGGGCCAACATCCCATGGCCGTTACATAATCCCAAAACCCAAAAAGGGGATGAGATCCCACGATCTCCACTTCGTCTTGCGCTCTGCCTTCGACAACCTATCGAAGTCCCCAAAAATAGGTCAAACATGACCAAGAACCCTCAAAAATTGGTCAAGGGCCTACAGGCCCCCAACACTCACATGTGACTCATCCCGAGTCACTCTGGTTTGAATATTTCTACTTCAAAAGCCTCAAGTTTGGCTCGAGCTTCTTCTACTTGTTGTTGTGCTACGACCTCCAGTTTGGAAAATTCTTGGATGACTGCGTCGTTGATAGGTCCCTCTAGGCATTGTTCAGCTGTAGTGACAACCTGTTCCAGTTCTGCTCCTCGGCCTTCTACTTCTACGAATAGTTGGTAAGCCTTATCTTGTACAGGTTGGAGCCTTTGAGTTACTTCCATAAATATGCTCTGAATAACGTAGATCTACTGTTGGGTGGTGCGCTACTCTTGATATCACTTCATTCTTTCCACAGTTGACAGGGGCTTCAACTACACCTGTATTGTTTATGCTTGCTGCTTCACTTCCTGGAGCTGCGACTCCAGTGTCTTTAATTCTATATTCTCAACAAGTTGCTCATATGTCTGGGCACTGCGATCACTCAGCTGTTTGCATTCCATGGAAAGGGCCTTTATTCTCTCAACTGCACTGTGAGCAATTGCTTCTCTTTGATCTCTTACATATTGCGAGGTCTCAGGTACAGTGCATAGCTCCAACTCTACTATGCATTGCTATAGCTACTGGATATCGATAGCCATTCTACCTACTGTGTAAGTCAGTCTTTTGCCTTTATTTCTAATATTGTCACAGAGAAAAGTGCTCTGTTGACCGCTTCTTTTACTTTGAGTTTCTCTACGAGCAACTGTTCCTTTCCTTGTTGCATCTATGCTTTTTCTTCATTGAACTTCGCTTAGAGAGCAAGCTTTTCCTATTCAACAACACTGCGTTGTTCTACTAGTATGCCTTGCACTTGCTTCAAGTCTTGGGTGGCCTATTTGGTTTCTTCTTGTGATAGTCGAAGGCGAGCTTTGACGGTATCAGCTAGGCAGTGGAGTTCGGCTAGCTCATCTCCCAATGTAAGTTCTCCTGATGGAAGCAATGCAGTGGAGACTGCACGAATGGAATGAAGTGCCTGTTGCACCCCTCAGAGTTTAGTCTCAATTCTATTATACATTTCCTCTTTCTTTGCTTCTTGTTTCTCAAAGGTGAGGACATTCTGCATATTGGTCATGGTGGCTTTTGATTTCTTCCGGGAAGAAGGATTCAGAGGAAAACCCTTCCTCTTCTTCAGGGGATCAACATCTTCTCCTTGCTTCTTTTCGACTTATTTGTCATCTATCTCTTCGCCATCACCCCCTTGCTCTGGTGATATGGAAGCGGTCTTTACTGAGGCACTGTTTAATTCTTAGACCTCTTCATTCTTCCTTGTCCTGCTGGTTCCGGGTGTATCATGCACGATTTCTAGGCTGTCAATGTCGTATATCTCTACAGGGTCTTCTATAATGAGGACATCTACCGACCAATCCTTAGTGATCTCCTCTAGGTCCTCCTCCATCATATTGTAGTAGGACTGAAGTTTTTTCTTATGTTCATCGGCTCACGCTGTAATGTAAATGAAATGCTGATCTGCGCTAAACTTCATCAGGGGTCAGAACCGGTGTAGAGTGTTCAGAGTCATGTGAGGCTCGGACTGTATGGCTCTCTTGAACTGATTGTAGTAGGTATGGAAAACAACATTTGACTGCCACTGTTTGTTCATATCACTTGAATACCAAAGTGTACTAAACTTCACATCCAACGACTCAAATGGCTAGATGTCGGGGAATGTCACACCTTCTGGCATCTCCTAGGTGACGAAGGCGATAAGGAACAAGAGCCAACTAAAATGGAATTCATAAACTTGATATTATGCCTCTCTGTAGTCTAGTTCCAACTGATTCACCAAGTACTTCACCTAGTTCATCTGTAGGCCTTCCGTGCACTTCCCTGCGAGGTCAACGACAAATATGATGACCTGCGTAGGTCATTTCTTCCTTACCAATTTCCCTACAATTAATTGACAGGTGAGGTGCACTATGCCATTCTATATAGAAGCTACCTTGTAGCCTCACATCCCCTTCTCGACATTGTCGTAGGTGTTCTTGATATTTTGTGCTAGAGTGTGATCCATGGATTTTCCTGAATAAACTCATGTGGCTCAGGTCCTTGCATACTTAACCCTATGATCCGATTTATCAACATCGAATCAACTGTAATATGACAGTCTAGCTACAAGTAGCCGCCATGGTAGCAAGAAAGAAACAAATTGACATAGGCATTGACTTCCTGGTGTCTACCAAGGTGTGGAATATTCAAGACGTTCAGCAGGGTGGACTACGCAAGGTTCATCGTCTATGGATGGGGAATTATCTTTGAATTCTTACCCTTCGTTTTGGTTAGGTACTTGTATGGGGTGAGCATGTTATAGACCTTTCAATCTCTAAGGTTGAATTCGTTGAACTTCAACGCTGCGATCTTGTCCTGGTCGGCTCGAACTGCATGTATCCCCTTCGAGAGGTACGCAATGACCAAGGTGTACTCAAAATCTATGGGCATGCTATCTCGATTTACTGCCTCCGTCAGAGGTGGTATGTAGGTGGGCAATATGGTTAGGATTAATCTTTCATTCTCTAAGTCATCTTCATGCTTGGTTATCTTTTCATCTGATGGTCGGGATGGTCCAGATCCGCGAGCAGTTGATGATGATGCTTGCACTGTTCTTGTGGATGAAGCTTGTACCCCTTCAGACATTCCTCTCTCTGACATGACTCTTTCAGTCATTAGGTTGATGAGTACTTCCATCATATATTCTTCGACTGCATTGAGCTCCTTGGACATATGCACTTGAGATTAATTATATCGGGTTCAAGAATAACTTAGACATTGCAATGGAATAGACAACAATAATGCAATGATCACTATGCAAAATCAACTTAGTCTACGGACTCAAATTCTCGGTTAGAAAAAGTGTTCTTGGTGCATGGCACAGTGGGATAGATAGGTAACTCGGCAACGGGTCACTTGCAACGGGTATGAATCCTTCATTAACACAGTTTTATCCGTTACGACGCAGTCCCAATGGTATGATGTTGAGTTGTCTAACCATAAATGCCTTTCTACCCGTTCGGAGCATTGGTCTAACAGTTATAATGTGCCCAATGACTATATTTCTTCGTCATGGTGAAGTGCCATGTGTCACTGTTCTGATATCCCGACGAAGCTCCAATTTTGAAAATTTTCCTTCTGCGAGGTTCCTTCTGGATCTTTCTGCAACCTTTTGATATTAGCTCTCTTCTTACTTAGTTTTATAACCTTCTTTCCAGTGAGCTTCATTTGGGTATTCCTTTTTCCATTATGATTCTTATCTTATTTTGACATAGTGACTTCGCGCTGTTGAGATTCTTTCCTAGGATTCAAGGGTAATACTTCTTGTTTATCTGGGATAGGTACTTCAATATTCTGTGGGTCTTCTAGTGTTCTTGCAACTTCGATAACCATGTCGTTGTTGGTAAGTAGTTGTGATCTGTTCTCCTGTTCTTCAATCAAGTGTACAATCCTTCTAGTTATGAATTCATTTAACTCTTGTTTCTTCTACTCTAAAACTTCTTCTTCTTCTGTCCTTCTAGCCCGATCTCTTTCAATCCAAGGTTTTCCGAGTAACATGGTAAATGGGGCGTTGTCCTCAGTAAATTTAATAATCTCAAAATCTTTTTCTGTCGAAGTTCCATTGGCATTCATAGGTATCTGAGTGAGCTTCCCACATAAGGTTATCAATTTTCCTCTGAATAATACTATTCCTCCCAGTGAAGGAATCATAGTAGGATTTCCTAAAATTTCCCAAGTTATTTATGTCATAATATTCACCTATGTTTCCTCATCCAAAACACAATCAACATCAAAGTCTCATATTCTTACTTCAATGCATTCTTTTTCTTTGAATATCTCTGATAATATGACATATCGGTGGTCATTGGTTTCTTTCATCTATAGCAGTACTTTCTATGATTATTTCTATGGCTCTACCATAATCTTATTTTCTGGATCTGCCTTAGGGTTTTCTTAGTTCAGATTCATTTTTTCAACTTTAGCAATCATTCTAGGGAAATCCAACACTTCATGGTCCATAGCTTTGCAACAAATACAACTAGGTCTCCTCCTAGGTCATTCCTTGGCAAGATGTCCTGGTCTTCTGCAACTATAACAGAGGGTTAATCCTCTCTTTCTTTTAAATGATCCCCCACCCTTCATGTACTGCGTGCTAGGATCATAGGAGCTAACCTGCAAACAATTCTTTCTAGGATCCTGCATCCATTTGTTAGTCCAAATATTCTTTCTATGCATAGGTATAACATATCTTTCACTATTCATATCAGATCTACTTATATCAAACCTTCTTTCATCTACCAGTACCCTATTTTTCAAACTAGGATAGACTCTATCAAACATACCTAGATCCATACTGTTGAAGCAAAAATTTCCACTTGTCTTACTTCTACAGAGCTCAAAGCTTTTAGATCTAAAACTTTTCACTAGTCTTACCTTTATCAGAGCACAGAGCTTGTATATATTACCTCTTTTCTTCAAATCTGACCTCTTTTCTTGGCATAGAGCTTCACAAGCCAAGTAAAATGTTGCGCACTAGGGAAATAGATCTATGCACTGATCTTTCACAATTTTAGGTCGAATCTTTGCACAAATCTTCTTCTTTCTCAGTTCCCAACAATCATAGTTTCAGGTCCTAACAATGGAACCATTTGCTGGAACAGGGGAAGACCTAGGGTTTAACGCTACAACAATGCACCAAAAAAACCCTAACTACTGGCCCTTTCGGCAACACCTGCGAAGCAAATGAAGTCTTACCTGAGGTAGAGGCAGGGGTGGTTGCAGGACTCCAGTGTCTGCAACCTTAGCTAGGACATCGATATGTGATTCTAATACTTAATAAGGCAATTAACACCGACATTTCACCAATATTTAACCAATATCTACTCTGTAGAGAGCATCACGACATTCATCTAGATCTAATGTATTTAAGCACTTAGCATAAGGAAATGGATTAGATCTAGCAGATTCAATCACTACGCATGTTCACATAAGCTAGATCTAGCATCCAGATTTATCATAAGCACAAATCATAAACAGATATATCTATATCAAGCACTTAGCAGTTAACACATAAATACACCAACACATCACACAAAGCAGAGCAACACAACATATATGTGGTTCACCCCCACCTCGGGGCTACGTCCACCAACTTGTTTTCTTTATTATCTTCTTCAATCGGCTACATGCACAGAGCCATAAAAACCTTACTCTGCATTGGATAGGAGATCTGCACACCTTGCTAGATCCTCCTTCCTTGTGTTACAACATAAAGCCTTCCACAGTCTATTAAAACTGCTTTCACTTAGCTTTGCAAGTCTCTCACAGTATGCACAAAGCATCTACAAACCATACTTACACTTAGCACACTTACAACTAACTTCTCATTAAATCGCCTAGACATCTATTTATACATTACAAAATAGGCCTAAGCATGGGTAACTCCATGGGCCAACATCCCATGCCCGTTACATAATCCCAAAACCCAAAAAGGATCCAAAAAGGGGTCGATATCCCTCAATCTTCGCTTCGTCTTACGCTCCACCTTCGATAGCCTGTTGAAGTCCCAAAAAATAGGTCAAACATGACCAAGAACCCTCAAAACTTGGTCAAGGAAAAACATAGTTACCCACGGCTCCTCCCCCCTGTCGTGGAAGAAAATCTTCCCACCCTATCAGTACGTCACCAATAGATCCAAAATAGACCGAGGGCGTAGCAATAACACCCTCTCAAACATAAAGGCGCAAAAAATGGAGCCAAATGAAAAATAACCACCTATGGTCGCTACACACCAATCCAACTTTTCCACCATACATGCGCGCATCAACTGGGCCCAAACAAACTTCTGACCATTCATGGCCTACTCTGCAATCACCATATGTGCACAAGAAATGTGTTGTGTACCCAATGACCTATATATCTAGACCACTATCACACAAAAAACCTTTACCTCAAGTGAGTCAATCGAGCTTATGCCAATAGAGCCACCACTCATAATTATTCCCCCTAGGCAGTATCATCCAACCATTTCCCCCATGGTCACTCTAGTCGGCAGTCTCACCTGCTCTGCCAAAGCTACCCCTTAGAACAGGAACCCAGTAATGAAATAGATGTCAATATCTGCAGTAGTCTATAGATATCGCCCACGCACTGAAAAACATTGTCGATCTGGCTACCAAATCCACACTATGAATTCAAGTAGTGACTCTTGTCTACATATCAATGCACAATAAAAAAAACACAGTAAACTGGACCAGGCCAAATGTCGTCGGATTCGTGCATCAACTCCCACTTCTCTCTTAAGAAACTCCCAATCTCTCTCCCTCCATTGCACCGACATCCTTCCTCTTTGACTAGTCACCTTCATCCATGAAAACATAATCTGTGTTAACTCATCATCATGAAAAAACTCCAAGCAAAGCCATATAAACCCATTATTTCCCATGCGCGACTGTTCCCATGACAATCACACACATTTGCGTGACTGTTCTCATAAAATTTTCGCACATATGAGCGATAGTTTCTCTTACAGTCACACACTCCTGCATGACTATTCCACTTACAGTCGCCCACTACTGCACGATTGTTCACCAAATAATCACGCAGTTCTTGCATGATTATGGGTGCGACTGTCTGTTCAACAGTCGCGCATGTGAGTGACTGTTATTTTTACAGTCACACACATTTTCACGACTGTTACTCAAACAACTGTGCACATGCCCAACACTCCTCTGCATGACTGAAACTATGAGCACCGCACAAATATATGTGGGTGTCGTTGATATAACTATGCATTGTGTGCGGCTATATCATTTAAACCCATGTAGATGGGCGCATGGATCACAGGATCACCCATGTGGACCCACCACCATACCCAAATAAGTGGCCATACGACCCTTCGTATGACCCCCTAGCCTCCCAAAACCATGCCTACCCTATGTAGGAGGTTTTGAAAGCTTACCTAGGTCTCTTGCCACTCAAATCCGACCTCACCTACTCTCCCACAACTCAAAAACATCCACGTAGATAGCTCTCAGAACTCCACAACAATAAGTACAAATGAGGTGGTTATGCCAACCCCATTCCCTTATATACGCCCCTTTTCCCAACTTCCTCATGTCTGTTCGGGAGCATTTGAGCTCTGTTTCTCACACTATTCACACCTATGAGATCTAGATCCCCTCACCTTCACAATGATACTCTCGTATTATCATTTCAGTCTAGAGCCCTGGGGACTCCTTTTTCATACCTTGGGCATAGGTACACATCCCCTGTCCACATTTCATTATCACACAACTGTTATATATATGTTTATTTTCAAGATATGTTTCACATTAGGTATTTGGTTTAAATGTGTAGGTCCTCACCCACGAGCCCCTTCACACCGTCAGTCATGGGATCCCTTGGCTCCTCCAAGTATATATTCCAAACTGACATACAATTCAACCCTCTGGTCACAATTTCATTTTCCAATCATACCCCCTCACAGTTATCCTCACATTCCCCCCACCCAGATCTGTGGTACCATCACCTCCATTTCATTCAGGTAGTATCATCTAGTAGCATTCTCACCTCCATGAGTTGTCCCACATATATATACCCTTGGCATATTGACATTCATGTTGTTCAACCCATTAGGATTGGGATTCTTGGTATTGTTACATCCCAACGCAAGAACCTCATACTTCTTCCTCATAATCATGCTAACCATCCCATTATGGACTCCCACATTATTCTTTTTGGTTACATTAAATGCACCTATGAATTATCCTTAACTCTCCATCTCTTCCAACATCAATTGCCCATCCACAATATCATCCCCCATTCATCTACCTAGTACAAAAACTAACCAATGCCCCTCCCACCCTCCACCAGTCTCTACTTGCACCCTATATAGGCCAAGACATACTTCACTATGGAAACCATCTCTCTTCTCAGAGATACGTTTCCATCGTTGTAGAAAGCTCTCTTTCAGTCTGCATTTTACAGTTTTCAACATATTTCTTATTTAATAGAAGTCAAGTTTTACTGTATCTTTGTTATTTTTCACCGTGTCTCTGTGTTAATATTATAAATCTATGTTTTTATTTTGTTCCTCTCATAAATACGGATCAGTGACATCAGAGCAGTCTGCTCCTTTTCATTTTTAGTGCATGTCCCCGACACGGTCAAGGTATAGAGAGTTGGGTCTCAAGCTTGTTTCTCTTGAGGAAATATTCTCTGGCATGCCCAAGAAACTGTCCATGGAAGGCGAAAATAAACACAACGAGACATGAGATCCTTTCAAAATGTTGCTCGAGGAAGCCCTTGAGCGACAGAGGAATGAGATGATGAACAAATTTGCACAAATCCTTCGATGGCTACCAACAAGCGATGCATCCACCTCAAGTGGAGGAGTTTCCCCCTTCAAGGTATAGATCAATTTTGATATTCCTATATTTGAAGGTCAAATAGATGCAGATTCTATAGATAAATGGTTAAATCTTCTAGAAGGGTATTTTTCTATCCACAACCTTTCCAATAGATAAAAGATTACATTTGCGCTCCTTAAGGACGTCCCCCATGTCAAATATTGGTGGGAGACTTTCTATGAGAAAAATTAAATAGAGGGATCCACATTATTTCACTACTATATATTGAAAAATTTGCGACGACCACTTGCGACGAAAGTACTCTTTTGTCGCAATATGCAAGAGAAAAAGATCAATTTTTTTAAATCCACCCCGTATTCGTCGCTATCTCGACACATGTAATTTGACTAAATTAATGTGGTCAATGTTCATCGCAAGAGCGACGAACCTAGTTTGTTAAAATTAATATGGTCAACTTTTGTCACAATAGCGACCACTGATTGTTATTAAAAATGACTGTTAAAAATGAAAAATAAATAGGTAAAAAAGGAAATATTTTTAGGTCACGGTCATCGCAATTGTGACGATTTTGACCTAAAATTGGGCTATAAATATTTGATGATTTAAAGATGTTGCGACAATCTTTCTATAACAGTGACGGTTTCAAAAGGGTATTTTTGTGCAGAAGAATGTCGTAGAATGTTGTTAGAGGTGGGGGAAAAAGTAAAGCGGGTGAAAAGGGTGATGGTAGATGTTATTGCCCTTGTAAAAAATGTTGCCTCAGACGTCCCGTAAGAATTTTATTAGAAACAACTACAAAAACTTGTAGGAAATATGGGCACATTGATGGAGGATAAAATGAAAATCGTCCCATGGTAATTAGCTATATATTCATTATATTTTTTTTATTTTGTCAATTTTATATAAAATTATATATATATATATATATATATATATATTGTTTGAATATTTTTTATAGTATACACTATTTTTCCATGATTGTTTCTAATTATAAAGTTAGAGTTTCCCTCTCACTTTCCGCAGAATATTGCACCAAGTATTAGTAGAAATGATGTTGTACAAGCTGAGGAACATCATCATGACCAAGAAAATGAGGATATCATGGAAGAAGATGGTGGGAAAAATCAAGTTAATGATCCCATGCAAGAAGATGATGAGACAAATCAAATGATCCAAGATTTGTTTTCGCAGCCGGATGAGGATGGGGAAAATGTTGGTATTTGTGATGAACCTCTATTAGAAAAGGCAAATAAACGACTTTATGAAGGATCAAGAGCACATATTCTCTCCGCTACATTGTTGCTAGTGAACTTAAAGGTTATGAATATTTTGTCGAACACTTGTATGACACAGATACTAAGGTATGTAATATGTTTCATCTCATATTATACATAAATGCTGATTTTTTTCTATTTTTTTTTAGTGTTAGTTAATGTATAAAATAAGAATGCAATTTTTATGATTAATATTCTTACATTAACTAGTTATTTGTTATGTTGTAGATTGTTAGGTGAATTTTTGTTACCATCGTCAAATATTTTACCTCGAACATATCGAGGTTTGCATGCCATTATGAAAGACATTGGAATGGATTATCAAACTATATATGCATGCCCTAATGACCATATTATATATTATGGACAGCACGCTTCGAAAATAGAATGTCCACAATGTCTTATCAGTAGATATCAAATTGATCAAGTAACAAAAAGGGTGCCTCGAAAGGTTCTTCGTCATATTCCCATAATTCCATGTTTGCAGCGATTGTTCAGGTTTGAAAGCATAGAACAATTTATGGATTACCATGCACGTAACAAAAGTGGAGATGGCGTTCTTCGAATGCCTGCCAATGGTTCTTCATTTAGGTAAATTGAGGAAAAATGGGCAGATTTCAAAGATGAACCTCGTAATGTTAGGCTTTCATTGGCAGCTGATGGTGTTAATCCATTCAGAGGGAGCATATAATGTTGACAATGATTGTTCCAGGTATTTGTTTACATTAAATTTTTGAATTTAACATTTTCATTTGTTTCAATTTTTGCATAATATCTTTTGTTTATTCATTTAATTATATATATTACATGATATCATTCCTATAGTAATTATGTGTAATTTCAAACAATTAGGTAAGTACCAGGTTAAATATATGAATGTATATATCGAGCCTCTTATCGACG
>JZKD02S1672945.1:1354111-1380709 GCA_000966675.3 Picea glauca | reverse complement strand
TAATGCCAATGAAATTTAGTTGATACAAAACTATATTTTATTGAGATATTTAGAGGAGGCAATACAAATTTTAAACCTTACATTGTGAATAAAGAGTTACTTGTTTTCTGATAGGAAATCTAAACCTTAGATTGTGAATGAAGACTTACTGGTTTTGCACTCATTTTAATCCATATTGATTTGTATAACCTGGGAAGGGAATAATGAAGCATATTTTAACCTTAAACAACCTTGAACTTCATTTCCACGGGCAGTTTCAATATTAATGTAATTTTAAAACATTAAGCAACTTGCTAGTTATAAGTTGCTATAACTACATTGTTTAGATATATGGTATTACAATGTAAAGAGTTGTACAAATGACAATGAAGTTTTTCAATAAATGAGTACTCAATATACTAAGAAGTATAACAGAGTGCCATGTAAAGACCTCTTTTTTTGCAAAATTTTCATGTTTATGACTACTACATAAATCTTTTTTAAATCCTTTATACTATAAAAAGTACTGGAATTTTTATCCTTCAAGAACAACTACAAACTGCTAATATTTTAGGGCTTTAATTTTTTGCTCTCTCTAAGTATATTGTTCAACTCTTATGCATGTTTTCTCTCTAATTATATTGTTCATATCTTATGCATGTTTTCATTGTAAGACTTCAACTCTACTGCCTATATTCATCTCTATATGATGAGTCTATGTTCAAGACGATACCAATAATTTAGTTATACACTAAAATAGACTCGCAAAAAATGAGCATACATATTACTCTTCAGAAAAAGCCGCTAACAATAAACCCTTGTAAATATTTTTTTTGTTTTGATGATATATTTTATTTAAAATTCCATAATTTTTTATTTCCTTTACCTTAAGTGGGTTATTGAATCTGCATCTCAACATATCCCACTACTACAATGCTAATTGGTTCTTTAGGAGATAGATCAACCGAATCTGGTCACTAGTTTGCTTAGAACTTATAGCATTTAATAATTATTCTCTCCAATGCTATAGTGTCGACTGTCGTGACTCTACATGCATTTAGACAACTGTCACCAACTATCAACTCATTAGATTACTATATTAAGACAAGTAGTCATGAAAGTTTAAAGTTAACAAGTGTCTTCTTCACGTATTAAGCACTTCCAAAAGATACATCCATGAAAATGCGCATAGCTATGGGGAGTCAAGCGTGGGCGTATTAAGGGCAGCCAAAGGATACACCAGTTAAGACACATGTTGCAGGATGTGTATGTGGTTAACATTCCAACTGTCCAATGTGTAGCACGGATTGAAGACATGGCCAGCTGGCCAGTTAGGGCCTCCATTGTTTTGCATGAGGATTGTGTTGCATTGAAAGGCTTAGCTTCTACAGAGCACGAGTAATCCAACTGTTGGCGGTAATATGCCTTCCCCTTGAAATAGTATTGTTCCAAAATATACTCCCTTCTTCGGTTTTATTCTGGAGTGGGCTCGATCTCGGATCGAGTTTTGCAAATGCGATGTGTCTAAAAGAAAAGAATCTTTGAAAGAAAGAAATTAGAAATTGTAAAACTCAGCAGAAGAGAGAGTTTCAAAATCTTTCTTACCCAAAGCTTCTTATTGATTTTTAGGAGTCTGGATTCGCTCTCTGCAGAATTTTCTTTATGGGTCTTCAAAGGGCAGGGAAACTTGTCGGGAAACTTGTTATTTTCGATGCAATCGAGATGACTTCCTCCGCTAGTCCAGATTACCTTTCTTAGAATCTCAAGGAATCAAATTTCACAGCTCTTGGGAAAACTCTTTACACTCTTTACCTATCCTCCATACTCATTTATCATTGTAGATTTTCCTTATGCGCTCTGATTTATGGTTTCTAGTGCTTGTTTGAAGGCAAGAGAATACACATGTATATATTAGCAAGCTTCCCACATCCATTTTCTAAAGTTTGGGAACACTTGAATCTATGTGTTGGAGTGAGGGACTAAATATATGTGTTTAAGCTTGGCTCCTTTGCTTTGAAAGCTAAAGGAGAGCCAAGATTTTATTCCCCCATCTGTTTTTCACCGGATTTTCTTATTTCCCTCTTAAGATAACATAATAACCAACATGATCCCCTCAGACACACCACATGTATCAACTCCATCTCCATCTATATGGATTGAAAGAGGGACCAGATAGAGAAGTCGCCATTCATTCAAGGTATCGGGTGGGTCTTTTAGCTGGATATTTCCACTCTATATCGTTGTAAAAAAAGAAATATCATAGATAGAGGTAGCTCCAATTCTTGTTCTATATCGTGTTTCAATTTTTGGCATCGACACTACTCCCATTTTCATTCATCAAGGATCATGAAATAAAATAGCTTGCTATGTTGAGATAAAGGGTAATATTGATAGTAACTCAACCACCCCAACATCCACCCAGTCATCCACACTCCAAAGATACTCCATGAGACTATCCCTACTAGTAGCATCCTCAAGAATGGATCGCCTCCATCCTGCACAGCCCAGACTGAGATTTCAACATCAGACCAAGTTGGACAATGGTAATTCTCCCTATTGTTGTACGGAGTGTAAGAATGAGACAACTCAACCACACGCACCTAACAATGAACGAGAGGAGCCACGTGCCCAACAAAAATTCCTCATGAAGACTAGACACTGGGAAGGGATCTTCTTATTGTGGCCAACCACCCTACAAATTCTCCAATCTTACTTTCTTACTTTAGGCTAATATGTATACATGTCTTTCTTCCCACGTACTCTTACTATTGATTTATTTTGGTTTTCTAGTTGGTTTTAAGGGTTTATAGGTCTTTCAACCTATTTTTAAGGTCACGTTCATATCTTTTAAGGTCTTTAAATCAACCTAAACTTCTAAGTGTTTGTCCCTTGGATTTGTTTCCCCAAGTAAGTCTATAGGCATTTCAACCTTTTATTTTTGGTCTTGGTAATTTCCTTACCAAATTCCAAAATCCCATTAATGGTTGTCCTATGGTCAGGTAAACAAAGGCCATTTGATACTATTAAAATATTTAAATATGTTCAACAATTGAATGCAACTCAACCAAATTAAAATATCTTATACATTACAAGACAAAAAACATGATTAACCCAACCAAGTGGAACATGAGTTTGCATAAAAAAATAACTTCCCACTAGCATCAAAAAGTATGAGAACCTGGTCAAGTGGAACATATGTTCGTATAAAAACAAGTGTCACTGTAGTGGTTATGTCCCTGCCGAAAAAAATTTGGAAAATCTTTTCAACAATGAAGTGTTCACAATCAGTCAGAGCACGTATCAATCAAATGTTTTTTTGTGCCTCCTTAATCCTTCTTTCCCTTGGGATAACTCACTTAAGAAGAAAACGGTGAAAATAAATTTATAAGTTAGTTTCTTCCAGTGTAATTTACCACTTGCAGTATAATTTACAAATTCAGAGAAAGGTTTACCAAGCTCAATTTATTGACTACAATGCTTCTCTCGTCGATATTTCATTCGAATGTAATGCTTCTATCACTGATATTTCATTATTTATGAATATATGTTCCTTAACCATGAGCAATTTTGATGCAGGAGCTTCTCAAGCAAGCCAGTGTGGAAGAAAAAGGCAGCTGGACAAGCGCCAGCGCAAATTTTGAATTTACCTTGGAGTTGATGTGAAATATTAAATGAAGTCACTAAGAAGGAGCACACTTGTAAAATGTAAACGGACCTTGAGCGATTTTCTCTCGTAGTTAGTAGGTAGAAGGCATTTATGGTAGTTAATGTAAAGTAGATAGAATTCAATTCTAGATTAGACAGTTTTAGAGCGCAAGAGGGAAATGGGATATAGACACCCTCATTGTGTATTGTAACATTAGTATGAAGAAGAGCATAGAAGAGAAGCAGAGAGCTGTGTAGTAGACTCCATGTACAAAAGTTCTGAATTAATACAAAGGAAACTGTGATTCAGACTCATGGTGTTCATATATTCTCTGTGTATGCATCTTTGAATGTTATGCTCGTGGTTATTTTACTCTTTCTGTCATGCAATTGTTTTTATGCTATGTATGAATGATTTCTTGTTGAATGTTTGAAATCTGAGAGGAAAGGGTAATGGAATGAGTTTCAATTATTTCTCTATCTGAGTAAGAGCCATGCAAGGAGTGCAGTTGAAGTGTCTGCAAGGAGTGTGTCGACAAGGTATTCAGAGATTTGTCTATGGAAGCTTAGGAGGGATAACTTTTGTTCTCATTCACATAGAAGTGCAGTCAGGCACAAGAGACATGCAAGGAGTGTGCAGGCCGGGTGAAGTCTCAGGGTTGTGAACCTGAGTGAAGAACTTAGAAACTGTTGTTGCAGGGGTGCGTAGGGTCGAAGGTATCCAAACATTTGAAAGTGTTTGAAAAAACTACCACAAGGAGTGCGTGCAAGTGTTTTCTAAAAGACACAAAGTCGTGGAAAGTTCAAAAGGATTCGAAACCTTCAAAGTCATTGAAGGAAAGCATAGTGAAGAGGAACCACAAAAGGAAGAGTTCTCAGAGGAAGAGACGGACAGTCAGAGTTCTATGGAAAGAATCCACGAAGTCCCGTTAGCCGTCAGATCTCACAGAGAAGCAGGGGAGTTACGACGAAAGTGTCGAAAGGTTCTAAGCTCAGGAGGAGTAGGACCATAGATCCAATCCATAAGGGCCCTTGGATTTACCCGTGGATATTTGTATCAGGTTTTCATGGGTGGAAGTCTTGTAAACCTTGCAACGGGAATCGCAATATTCCGAAACACGATATCCCGAAAGCTAAGAGGATTTGTGTGGGCCACGAAGGACTCAGCGAGTGGACAGATGGTGTACCAATTGACGCAGAGTCAAACTTTGTTGACCGTTTTAGAATTTCATGGAGAGTGAAGTTCCAAAAACATTGCATTAGGATTTGCGATATTGCAAAATCCGAAGTCCCGATGGAGTGAAGTAGCGTTGAAAGGTCAAAGCACGCGAGTGTATCGGAATTTCGAAACATCGGGTTTCGGGAATCATGGGGAGCAAGTTACATGACACCGTGACCACCAAAATCGCGATAAGGAAAATTCTGAAAAGGAAAGAGAACGGTCAGTGTTGACTATTTCGGGTTTCGGGGATTCAAGAGACCAACGCCCGACCCCCGGATTCGAGAAAGCACGAAACCTGATCTCCCAAGTGTAAAGAGGAGATCCCGCAAGAGTTTACTGTGGGTGTAGATTTCCTGACAAGGAAATAGAAGAGCCGTTTAGGGTTCTTTAGGCCATGGAAAAGGAAAGATCCTGTGTTGGCGTGGACCTTCCGACCTGCGGGTTGTGGAGGGAGCGTGCGTCGGCACCAGGTTTGGTATGAGAGCCCAGAATGGTTCTTTGCTTTCTGTAGCAAAGAAGAAAAGAGATTTCACCATGCCACCAAGGAGAAGGGACAGGCTAACACCCGATCCACCAGAGGATAGGGAAATGTCGAGAAGAAGAGGCAAGTAGATGATGGATCCAGCCATGGAGAGAGAGATGTGTGATCTACGAGCTAGACTCAAAGACATGGAGATAGCACAAAGGTGTACAGTCAGTGTTAGGGATCTTAGTGATTCCGAAAGTGAAATTGAGGCTGAACTTGAAGAAGAAGTTGCAGTTGAAGATGTATCAAACGAACGTTTGATCAGAGCTATTGCAAGAATGGGTGCAAGAGAGAAAATGGACATTCCAGTTTATGAGGGAAATCTGGATGCAGAGGAGCTTCTAGACTGGATTAGAGCTCTGGACACATACTTTGACTATGAAGATGTCGAAGAGGACAAGAAAGTCAAGCATGTTGTCACAAGATTAAAGGGACATGCAGCATTGTGGTGGGATGAACTACAAGATGACAGATGTTGTAGAGGCAAGCAAAATATCAAGAGCTGGGACAGAATGATCGCGAAGATGAAGGTGAAATTCATCCCCAGATATTACCAGATTACTCTGTTCGGGAGAATGCAGAACCTGAGACAGAAGCTGATGACAGTAAAAGAATACACTGAGGAATTCTACAGGATGAACATCAGGGCAAGTCATCGGGAGAGCGATGATGAAAAAGTTGCCAGATATATGAATGGCCTGAGATATGATATTCAGGATGAGATGAGCATGGTAACCATCTGAATGGTGGAAGATGCTTATCATATGGCTCTGAGAGTGGAAGAGAAGTTGAGCCGAAAGAAGGGTCAGAGAGGCCGAGACAAAAGTCATCCCAGAGGCAGAAGTCATCCTAGAGGCAAATCAGTTGCCCAGGATAAATATCAAAATCCCAAGGACTAGAAGAAACCTCAGACTCGAACAGAGAGAGGTGGAAGTTCACAGTGAGGACAGTATACTAAGTAGAGAGGAGATTATGCTGGTAACAATACTTTTCCTCATACTAGAGGTAGAGGAAGAGGAAGAGGTGGAGTAATAACATGCTTCACATGTGGAAAGAATGGGCACAAGTCTTATGAGTGTCTAGATAAAAAGAAGGAGAGTGGAGAAACTCACATCGCCGAAGCACAGAGGTGGGATGTTGAGGCAGAAGACACTGAAGGCGGAAGATCGTTGATGATGCAAAAATCTCTTTTGACACCAGAGAAGGAAGTAGAGAGTTCATTCCAAAGGACCAGACTTTTCAGGACTACTTGCAAGACCAAGGACAGGGTATGCAAGGTCATTGTAGATAGTCATAGCACGGATAATCTCGTTTCTACGGAGATGGTAGAAAAGTTGGAGCTAGAGACGATTGATCATCCAAGCCCATACAGAATTTCGTGGCTACAAAAAGGACATCAGGTAACTGTCACTAAACAATGTTTGGTTGAATTTAAGATAGGAGGATATAATGATAAGATATTATGTGATGTTATCCCTATGGATTTTTGTCATCTAATGCTGGGTATACCATGGCAATATGATAGGAATGTGATTCATGATGGGAGGATGAACACATACACCCTAGAGAATAATGGGAGGACACACATGTTTCTTCCAATTAAGGATAAGGAGGTTAAGCCAGAAGTAATCAACACAGTACTTCTCATGAGTCAGAAAGAACTTCTTACAGAGGTCAAGAAGAAGGAGGATCCATAGTTCATTGTGGTCAGGAAACCAAAGATTGTTTTGACCAGCACAAGAGTAGATGATTTACCAGAAGAAATTCAGGAACTGTTGGAAGAGTTCGTTGACATAGTAGTGAACGAATTACATCATTCATTGCCACCAATTAGAAGTGTGAGTCATCATGTTGATCTCATGCCAGGATCCATTTTACCAAACAAAGCCGTGTACAGATTGACGCTGCAAGAGAATGAAGAGGTCAAAAGACAAGTCCAGGAGTTGTTGGACAAGGGTTTGGTCAGGGAAATCTTGAGTTCGTGTGTTGTTCCAACAGTACTTAGTCCGAAGAAAGACGGAGGTTGGAGGATGTGTATTGACTCAAGGTCGATTAACAAGATAACCATTAGGTATAGGTTTCCATTGCCAAGGATGGATGATCTGATGGATTTCTTGAGTGGAGAAAAATACTTTTCAAAGATTGATTTGAAAAGCGGTTATCACCAAATCCGCATGAGAGAAGGTGATGAATGGAAGACGGCGTTCAAAAAAATGAAGGGTTGTATGAATGGCTTGTTATGTCGTTTGGCTTAACAAATGTGCCAAGCACCTTCATGAGGTTGATGAACGAAGTCCAGAGGGAGTTCATCGGAAAAATTTTCATTGTGTATATGGATGACATATTGGTTTACAGTAAAACAATGGCAGAGCATCTGAAGCATTTGGCTATAGTGATGCAGAGACTACAGCAAGAGAAGTTGTTGATAAATATGAAGAAATCCTCATTCATGAAGACAGAGCTCATTTACTTGGGATTTTTTATTTCTACAGATGAGTTGAGGATGGATACAGATAAGGTGGAGGTAATCAAGAATTGGCCATCACCGAAGAATATCTTTGAGGTGAGAAGTTTTCACGGATTGGCTAGTTTCTACCAAAAATTCATCAGGAATTTCAGTGGAATTAACACAGCGATGATGGACACAGTGAAGAAAAGACACAAGTCTTTTCACTAGACTGAAGAATCTGAGAAAATTTTTAATCTGTTGAAGAGGAAGATTACGGAACAACCAATTTTGGTGTTGTCGGATTTCCGAAAGACATTTCAAGTGAAATGCGATGCTAGTGGATTCGCAATCGGGACAGTCTTGAGTCAAGAGGACATGCCGATAGCATATTTCAGCGAGAAGCTAAATGAAGCGAAGGTGAAGTACTCCACTTATGATAAGGATTTCTATGCTATTATACAGGCATTGAAGAAATAGAGGCATTGCTTGATTCCCAAAGAGTTTGTCTTGTACAGTGACAATCGTGCATTGCAGTTTGTGACTCAATAGGAAAAGTTGAATCAGAGACATGTAAAATGGGTTGAGTATATGCAAAATTTCACTTTTGTGATTAAACATATTTCTGGTACTGCTAACAAAGTGGTTGATGCTTTGAGCAGGAAGTGTTTGCTATTGCAGGAGTTCAGAGTCAAAACGTTGGGTTTTGATGATCTCAGGGACATGTACGCAAATGATCAGGATTTTAAGGAGGCATATGAAGCAACTGAGAATCCAATTCTCAGGGATAGGAGCCAATGGGTAGAGTACATGAGCCAGGAAGGATTACTATTTAAGGGTAATCAGCTGTGTATTCCGAAATGCTCCATGAGGGAGAATCTGCTGAAGGAGAAACACAGTGGAGGATTGGCAGGGCACTTTGGTCATGAAAAGACGTTCACAAAGATGAATGAGTCATATTTTTGGCTGGGAATGCGAGCAGACATCAAGAGATTCGTGGACAGATGTATAATTTGCCAGCATTCAAAGGGAAGGAGGCAGAATGTGGGGTTTTATCAACCATTGCCCATACCAGAAAGGTCGTGGGATGCAATCAGCATGGATTTCATATTGGGGTTGCCAAGAACGCAAAGAGGATTTGATTCAATATTTGTGGTTGTGGATAGATTTTCCAAGATGGCACACTTCATTCCATTTCAGAAAAACAGTGATGCAACTCACATTGCGAATTTGTTCTTCAAAGAAGTCATTCGACTTCACAGCTTGCCGAGAAGTATAGTTTTGGATCGAGATACAAAGTTCATAGGGCACTTTTGGAGAACCTTATGGAAGAATCTAGGAACTAACTTATCATTTAGTTCAGCGTATCATCCTCAGATGGATGGACAGACAGAAGTAGTGAACAGAAGTCTGGGAGACTTGCTGAGAAGCCTGGTGACAAGACACCACAGCCAGTGGGACAACATATTACCACAGGAAAAGTTTGTTTATAACGACTCGATTAACAGGAGCACAAGGCAAAGTCCATTTCAGGTTTTCTATGGCATGCAGCCGAGAGGAATTTCTGAATTGATATATTCAGAACAGATTGCAACTAGGAGTGCTAGTGTAGAAGAATTCGCAGAGGCGATGAAGGAACTTCACAGCCAGGTGAAGGAGAGATTGCAAAATTCAAATCAGGAATATAAGCGTAGAGCATATCAACACAGAAGACAACTTCAGTTTGAGGTTGGTGATTTGATTCTCACACATTTGAGGAAGGAAAGGTTCCCAAGAGGAACATATAATAAGTTGAAGATGAAGAAAATCGGGCCATGTAGGGTCTTGAAGAAATTTGGGGCGAATGATTACGAGATTGAATTACCCAATGGGATCAGAATTTCTCTGATATTCAATATCTTGGATTTATACCCATATAAAGTTGAAGGAGCAGGGACAAGAAATGAGCAGCCAGTGATTCAGTGGACAAAGCAGATGCCAGTTGTAGATAAGCCGCAGATGGAGTGCATACTGGATAAAAGAGTGAGCAAGAAGACCAGGAGAAAGCAATTCTTTGAGTATTTGGTCAAGTGGAAGGGCCATCCAGTTGAAGATGGCAGCTGGGAGAATGAAGCAGAGGTCCAGAAGCATGGACACATAATCTGTGAGCTCATGGAAAGGAGCCCATGAAATTTTTCAAACCAGGGAGTATGATGCAGGAGCATCTCAAGTGAGCCAGCGTGGAAGCGAAAGGCAGCTGGACAAGCGCCAGCGCAAATTTTGAATTTACCTTGGAGTTGATGCGCAATCCTAAATGAATTCATTAAGAAGGAGCGCACTTGTAAAATGTAAATGGACCTTGAGCGAATTTCTCTCGTCCTTAGTAGGTAGAAGGAATTTATGGTAGTTAATGTAAAGTAGATAGAATTCAATTCTAGATTAGATAGTTTTAGAGCGCAAGAGGGAAACAGGATATAGACACCCTCATTGTGTATTGTAACATTAGTATGAAGAAGAGCATAGAAGAGAAGCAGAGAGCTATGTAGCAGACTCCATGTACAGAAGTTATGAATTAATACAAAGGAAACTGTGATTCAGACTCATGGTGTTCATATATTCTCTGTGTATGCATATTTGAATGCTATGCTCATGGTTATTTTACTCTTTCTTTCATGCAATTTCTTTTATGCTATGTATGAATGATTTCTTGTTGAATGTTTGAAATCTGAGAGGAAAGGGTAATGGAATGAGTTTCAATTGTTTCTCTATCTGAGTAAGAGTCATGCAAGGAGTGTAGT
Organism: Picea glauca; assembly: GCA_000966675.3. Lineage (NCBI taxonomy): Eukaryota > Viridiplantae > Streptophyta > Pinopsida > Pinales > Pinaceae > Picea > Picea glauca. Next base: position 1,370,114 of record JZKD02S1672945.1, on the reverse strand, counting down.
TGAAGTGTCCGCAAGGAGTGCGTCGACAAGGTATTCAGAGATTTGTCTCTGGAAGCGCGGGAGGGATAAATTTTGTTCTCATTCACATAGAAGTGCAGTCAGGCACAAGAGTCGTGCAAGGAGTGCGCAGGTCGGGTGAAGTCTCAGGGTTACAAACCTGAGTGAAGAACTTAGAGACTGTTGTTGCAGGGGTGCGCAAGGTCTAAGGTATCCAAACATTTGAAAGTGTTTGAAAAAACTACCGCAAGAAGTGCATGCAAGTGTTTTCTAAAAGACGCAGAGTCATGGAAAGTTCAAAAGGATTCGAAGCCTTCGAAGTCATTGAAGGAAAGCATAGTGAAGAGGAACCGCAGGAGGAAGAGTTCTCAGAGGAAGAGAAGGACGGTCGGAGTTCTCTGTAAAGAATCCACGAAGTCCCGTGAGCCATCAGATCTCACAGAGAAGCAGGGGAGTTACGACGAAAGCGTCGAAAGGTTCTAAGATCAGGAGGAGTAGGACCATAGATCCAAGCCATAAGGGCCCTTGGATTTACCCGTGGATATTTGTATCAGGTTTTCATGGGTGGAAGTCCCGTAAACCTTGCAACGGGAATTGCGATATTCCAAAACGCGATATCCCGAAAGCTAAGAGGATTTGTGTGGGCCACGAAGGAGTCAGCGAGTCGATACGTGGTGTACCAATTGACATGGATGGAGCGTTGACTATTTCGAAATTTCGTGGAGAGTGAAGTTCCGAAAACATTGCATTAGGATTCGCGATATTGCAAAATCCGAAGTCCCAATGGAGTGAAGTAGCGTTGAAAGGTCAAAGCGCGCGAGTGTATCGGAATTTCAGAACATTTGGTTTCGGGAATCGTGGGGAGCAAGTTACTTGACACAGTGACCACCAAAATCGCGATAAGGAAAATTCCAAAAAGGAAAGAGAAGGGTCAGTGTTGACTGTTTTAGGTTTCAGGGATTCAAGAGACCAACGCCCGACCCCCGGATTCGCAAAAGTGCGAAACCCGATCTCCCAAGTGTAAAGAGGAGATCCCGCGAGAGTTTACTGTGGGTATAGATTTCCTAACAAGGAAATAGAAGAGCTGTTTAGAGTTCTTCGGGCCGTGGAAAAGGAAATATCATGTGTTGGCATGGACCTTGACCTGCGGGTTGTGGAGGGAGTGTGCGTCGGCACCAATTTTGGTATAAGAGCTCAGAAAGGTTCTTTGCTTTCTGTAGCAGAGAAGAAAAGAGATTTCACCATGCTGCCAAGGAGAAGGGACAGGCTAACACCCAATCCACCAGAGGATAGGGAAATGTCGAGAATAAGAGGCAGGCAGATGATGGATCCAGCCATGGAGAGAGAGATGCATGATCTACGAGCTAGACTCAAAGACATGGATACAACACAAAGGCATACAATCAGTGTTGCGGATCTTAGTGATTCTGAAAGTGAAATTGAGGTTGAACGTGAAGAAGAAGTTGCAGTTGAAGATGCAGCAAACAAATGCTTGATCAGATCTATTGCAAGAATGGGTGCAAGAGAGAAAATGGACATTCCAGTTTATGAGGGAAATATGGATGCAGAGGAGCTTCTAGACTGGATTAGAGCTATGGACACATACTTTGACTATGAAGATGTCGAAGAGGACAAGAAAGTCAAGCATGTTGTCACAATATTAAAGGACATGCAGCATTGTGGTGGGATGATCTACAATATGATAGACGTTGCAGAGGCAAGAAGAAGATCAAGAGCTGGGACAGAATGATCGTGAAGATGAAGGTGAAATTCATCCCCAGAGATTAGCATATTACTCTGTTTAGGAGAATGCAGAACCTGAGACAGAAGTTGATGACAGTAAAAGAATACACTGAGGAATTCTACAGGTTGAACATCAAGGCAAGTCATCGGGAGAGCGATGATGAAAAATTTTCCAGATATATGAATGGCCTGAGATATGATATTCAAGATGAGATGTGCATGGTAACCATCCGAACGGTGGAAGATGCTTATCAGATGGCTCTGAGAGTGGAAGAGAAGCTGATCCAAAAGCAGGGTCAGAGAGGTCGAGTCAGAAGTCAGCCCAGAGGCAAATCAGTTGACCAGGATAAATATCAAAAGCCCAAGGAGGACTGGAAGAAACCTCAGACTCGAATAGAGAGAGGTGGAAGTTCACAGCGAGGAAAACATACTGAGCAGAGAGGAGATTATGCTGATAACAATACTTTTCCTCGTATTAGAGGTAGAGGAAGAGGAAGAGGTGGAGTAATAACATGCTTCACATTTGGAAATAATGGGCACAAGTCTTATGAGTGTCCATATAAAAATAAGAAGAGTGGAGAAACTCACATCGCCAAAGCACAAAGGCGGGATGTTGAGGCAGAAGACGTTGAAGGCAAAAGATCATTGATGATGCGAAAAGCTCTTTTGACACCAGAGAAGGAGGTAGAGAGTTCAATCCAAAGGACCAGAATTTTCAGGACTGCTTGCAAGACCAAGGATAGGGTATGCAAGGTCATTGTAGACAGTGGTAGCATGGATAATATCATTTCTACGGAGATGGTAGAAAAGTTGGAGCTGGAGACGATTGATCATCCAAGCCCATACAAAATTTTGTGGCTACAAAAAGGACATCAGGTAACTGTCACTAAACAATGTTTGGTTGAATTTAAGATAGGAGGATATAATGATAAGATATTATGTGATGTTATCCCTATGGATTTTTGTCATCTATTGTTGGGTAGACCATGGAAATATGACAGGAATGTGATTCATGATGGGAGGATGAACACATACACCCTAGAGAAGAATGGGAGGACACACATGTTTCTTCCAATTAAGGATAAGGAGGTGAAGCCGGAAGTAAGCAACACAGTACTTCTCATGAGTGGGAAGGAACTTCTTACAAAGGTCAAGAAGAAGGAGGATCCACAGTTCATTGTGGTCAGGAAACCAAATATTTTTTTGACCAGCACAAGAGTGGATGATTTACCAGAAGAAATTCAGGAAATGCTGGAAGAGTTCATTGACATAGTAGTGGACGAATTACCTCGTTCATTGCCACCAATTAGAAGTGTGATTCATCATGTTGATCTCATGCCAGGAGCCAGTTTACCAAACAAATCCGCGTACAGATTGACATCGCAAGAGAATGAAGAGGTCAAAAGACAAGTCCAAGAGTTGTTGGACAAGGGTTTGGTAAGGGAAAGCTTGATTCCATGTGTTGTTCCAACAGTACTCAGTCCGAAGAAAGATGGAGGCTGGAGGATCTGTATTGACTCAAGGGTGATTAACAAGATAACCATCAGGTACAAGTTTCCATTGCCAAGGATGGATGATCTGATGGATTGCTTGAGTGGAGAAAAATACTTTTCAAAGATTGATTTAAAAAGCGGTTATCACCAAATCCACATGAGAGAAGGTGATGAATGGAAGACAACGTTCAAAACAAACGAAGGGTTGTATGAATGGCTTGTTATACCGTTTGTCTTAAAAAATGTGCCAAGTACCTTCATGAGGTTGATGAACGAAGTCCTGAGGGAGTTCATCGGAAAATTTGTCATTGTGTATATGGATGACATACTGGTTTACAGTAAAACAGTGGCAGAGCATCTAAAGAATTTGGCTACAGTGATGCAGAGACTACAGCAAGAGAAGTTGTTGATAAATATGAAGAAATCCTCATTCATGAAGACAGAGCTCATTTACTTGGGATTTGTTATTTCTATAGATGAGTTGAGGATGGAAAGATGCAGAGTGTTTTCTAAAAGATGCAGAGTTGTGGAAAGTTCAAAAGGATTCAAAGCCTTCGAAGTCGTTGAAGGAAAGCATAGTGAAGAGGAACTGTAGGAGGAAGATTTCTCAGAGGAAGAGACGGATGGTCGGAGTTCTCTGGAAAGAATCCACGAAGTCCCGTGAGTCGTCAAATCTCACAGAGAAGCAGTGGAGTTACGACGAAAGTGTCGAAAGGTTCTAAGCTCAGGAGGAGTAGGACCATAGATCCAAGCCATAAGGGCCCTTGGATTTACTCGTGGATATTTGTATCGGGTTTTCGTGGGTGGAAGTCCCGTAAACCTTGCAACGGGAATCGCGATATTCTGAAACGCGATATCCCGAAAGCTAAGAGGATTTTTGTGGGCCACGGAGGAGTCAACGAGTGGACCGATGGCGTACCAATTGATGCGGACTCAAACTTCCTTGACCGTTTCAGAATTTTGTGGAGAGTGAAGTTCTAAAAACATTGCATTAAGATTCGCGATATTGCGAAATCCGAAGTCCCGATGGAGTGAAGTAGCGTTGAAAGGTCAAAGAGCGCAAGTGTATCGAAATTTCGGAACATCGGGTTTTGGGAATCGTGGGGAGCAAGTTACTTGACACCACGACAGCCGAAATAGCGATAAGGAAAATTCCAAAAAGGAAAGAGAAGGGTCAGTGTTGACTGTTTTAGGTTTTGGGGATTCAAGAGACCAATGCCCAACCCCTGGATTCGCGAAAGCATGAAACCCAATCTCCCAAGTGCAAAGAGGAGATCCCGCGAGAGTTTACTGTGGGTGTAGATTTCCTGACAAGGAAATAGGAGAGCCGTTTAGAGTTCTTCGGGCCGTGGAAAAGGAAAGATCATGTGTTGGTGTGGACCTTCCGACCTGCGGGTTGTGGAGGGAGTGTGCGTCGGCACCAAGTTTAGTGATAAACAACAATGTTAGAGAAACTAATATATCATGGAAAAATGTGCATGCCAAGATTACCTTTAAGAAATGTAAAATATTGTTATTTAGCATGTTGTTGCAAAGAGGGATGAGAAAGATTGTTGGTTTATTTTGAAATAGTTGTTGATATAACAATTTTATAAGAGGGATCAGAAAGGTTAGAAGTTTATTTTGAAATAGTTGTTGATATAACAATTTTTATGTTAGGCAAGTTGGCTTTTTGTTGAGTCATTTTTCATATTGGCATTGTTAGTTGAAACAAAAAGTGTTTATATGTATAATGATAAAATAATATTTTTTTAATCATATATATATATATATATATATATCCAATTATAATCTTCAAAATAGTAATGCCAATGAAATTTAATTGAAACAAAACTATATTTTATTGAGATATTTATAGAAGGCAATAAAAATTTTAAACCTTATGTTGGAGCCGCCTTTTACAAGTGTTGAAATGTAATTCTTGAAACCAAAAGTTTACCCCGACATGCGAAGTGGCGATGGTCGTTATAGTCCTAAGTCACCATCGCTTAATCGTTAAGAAAGTCTATCACTTTTATGACCTCGCGCTATCGCGCTTCGGGAGTTACAAGTCGCAAGGTTTTCAAACTCCAATATGCGAAGTCGCGAAACGATTTTAAAAAAAGTTCACCCAGGTTGGTGTCAGGGGTAAGTCACTTTAAAACCTAGTTAAGCATTGTTGGGTTTTTGTGACTCGGCAATCGCTCTCCCAAAAAACCATACCTTCGTAGCCCCGAGTCGTGAAGTCGTGATTTTTATTAATTAAGCATGGGTTAATTAAGAGCTTAAGTCAGATCACGTTTTCTAAACTAAATCACATCATCGCGATTTCGGGTTTTGGGGGTTCAATGGGTAGGAGTGATTTCACTCGATACGGCAAACCCCAAAAAGGGGAAATTAAAGACTAAAACAAACTTAATTAAAGGAGTTAAGCAAGATTAATCGATGCATCAATGAAAACTTTAATACGCACCGCCTGTGGAGTAATTTTAAATGTTTTTTGCGTTGATTCGTGCTATGACTCATCAAACAATTATGGCATTTATTTGGACTACGATGAGGTGAAAAATAGTAGGATCTCTCTTTTACTACTAAATCTTTATTTAAGTGATTTGACCGTTTGGTTCGCAAGGACACCAAGGTTTTAAATGACTAAGATAAGGGGTTTGTTTCATTATTTCTATTTTGCGCACAGATCTTTTTTCATCGGGATAACTTCTATCTGTATTTACAATTCTTACTACGAGTGATCTGCGTACAGAATTCTCTTTCATGGCTCCACGAAAGGCGTTCAAGGCGGCTGCCGAAAGTTCAGGTTAGGGCTCCGATGTTGTTTATGATACTTCACCCCGAAGTATTAATATTTTCAAAACCTGGACATACATCTCCGACATTCTTTAGTCCGAATCGATGAATTGTTCAGATGATTCCAGCGATAATGAGAAGGATGATTTGGCCACCAAATACAAAATCGTCATTCAGGCATAAATGCACAAAATAGCAGCAAGACCACGGCTCCTCCCCTATTATGATATCATCATATGGGCGCTAGACCATGTGGATATCCCGACCAGAACTGTCATCAGCGAGCAGAAGGTGACGATTGGGACTTTTAGACCAGAACATTTGTAGGCAATGTATCAGCTGTCACCCACACCAAACTTCACGCACAATGCCGAATTTCTGGAAGGTTTCAAGGAGAAGGAATGCGAGCAATATGGCAGAAACTTGTCCGATCTAATCAGGGATTGGGTTTCGCACCCCGCAAAATTCAGAGTAGATTCTAATGGAATTTATTTAGTCTCCTCCTTAGAGCCACCATTCAGGTATATAGCAATGATGGCCTATAGGTTGTATGGGAGGGAGGACACCACACATTTTTTTCTCCCGTGGGTGCCTCTGATTCATACAATCACTGAAGGTCTTTCTTTCAACTGGGCCAAACTATTGTTGGAAAGTTTAACCAGTCGAATTACTGATTATCGAGCGCAAAAGGCAAGTGGGAAAGCAACTTCGTTTTTCATGTCCACCTACATCATGGACGCCATTTGTTTCATGACACCTTTCCCTCTAATGAGTTGGAGCTAGACTCCATCTAGTACAGAGCCCATCCATGTCTACCACTCGAAGCTTTGGGAGGATAAGGCCAAAGAATTCATCTATGAGATCTTCAACTGGGTAATGGTGCCACTGCATGTCGCCATTTTTGGCCAGCCGCCTCCCAGGATATCAAATAGCATTGCGACCATCCTAAGTAGTGTGGCTGATTGGTATCTAGAGGCGAAATTTTCATATATCATGGTTTTCAACACCTTTGTCCCTCCATATGCCCTCCTACTATTCTTTCCAGATAAGCTATTGTGTCGTGAGATCGTCACATAGTCTGTGTTGGGTGAGATAAGTAAGGATCTCAAAGGAGTATCAAAAAAGGTATGGTCGCCCTTCCCTATTTGTATCGATGCATATTCCTTGTTAGATTTTGGCCACGCCAAAGCCGAGGTTGCGGCTCTGGAAGAAATGAAGCTGGTAGACATTGAGTTTAAGAAGCATGACCCTAGTAAGGTTGTGAGAAATCACCTAGCAAGTTGCGGCCTGAAGAGGTATGAACAAAAGGATTCCTTGCATGACAAAATATTCTAGGGCACGAGGTCCTTTGCGAAATTCCTAAGTCGGATTCAAGCCTTGCCACCTGGAGACATGGCCGAATTTTTGAAATTTTGGGAACACCAACAGGGTTGTCTCCCCCAGATTTTATAGGGTGAAGCCCTAGAGCTTCCAATTACAAAGCAGATGGAGCCAAAGGTGCAAAGGACTCGAGTCCTAGTGGGGAGAAGGACCAAGGGAAAACCAGGGAGGTTGGAACCTCAGATCTAGGAGCTGAAGTCCCCCAGAAGCAGGAAGGAAACCCTGAAAAGGGTGCACCGGGAAAGCAGGCCCAAGGCCAAGCGGAGATATCTTCACAGGGCTCAGGTGACTCACTTTCGCTCGTGCCAAACGAGTCAGTTACAGAAGTCAGCCCGAAAAAAACATCCAAGCAAATCGGCAGTCTGATTGCTATTGTCACACAATTGCAGTTCACAAAGGGGAATCCTGACAAGGGATGGATTTTCAATGAAGAACTGACACTTATTTCTATAGAGGAGTTTCCTCCCAATGAATTTTTCTTTGACAAGAAAAGAAAGGTCGTGGTAAGGCAAGGATTTTATCAAAAAGAGGGGATAGTAGCTAAAAAATTTAAAATCATGACAGATGGGAAGGTCGCGAAAGAGGAAACATTTGCATAGGAGAGAGCTGGGATGCTAGGGGCTTATGCTACAGCTAATCAGTACTTGGTTGGGACTTTGACGGCCCAGTTGAAACGAAAGAACCTCCTGATCAGTAAATTGGAAGCTAAGGTAGCTACTGACCTGGTTAGCCGACCTGGTTATCTTATTTGTTGCCCTGCATATACACTATTAATGACTAAGATCAGCTAGCTCTCTAATTGATGATTAGTCCTGATGATGAATCCCGATCCGGATTCGAAACGTCAATGACAAAATGACACCAACTATGGATTCTCCGGCAAATGATTTTGAAATTCCTCACCACAGAAATCTGAAAAAAAAAAAAAGGTAGCTACTGTCGAAGCGAATGTTAGGGATGAGGTGAGTAGGAGCCTTGAGGAATCCTGAACATCCAACCTGCGTGAAATCAAGAAGCTCAGGTCTGACCTCGAGCAGGTGCACCAGTCGGCACAAACTAGCCAAACACAGGTAAGCCAGCAAGGGCAACAAATTATAGAGTTGCAGTCAAAATTGGAGGTGGCCGAGAAATAGGTTGTAGACATAAAAATGTTCAAATCATAGGCCGCCAAAATCCGACATAAGGTACTTATGGCTCAACAAAACTTGCTAGCAAAGGTGAGAACCATTTAGACCATTTCTGGACGATAGAGAAAATATTAGAGAACATTTCTTCGAAAGAAAGAGAAGTTGGGGCAGCACGGGTCACTTTCCAAGATGTTGTTATAGCTACAGCAAAGATAGAGACAGTCAGCACCTCAAAATTATCCATCACAGAATAAACCAAAGGTAATATCTTGTTGAAGTTCTGGGAGCAGAACATATCGGAAAGCAGGGGGAGAGCTAACGAAGCAAAGAATTTTTGTGAGGAAACATTCTCTTTAATAAGTAAAGGTTTGCTAGATCTTGATGAGGAAAGTAGTGTTGGGACACTGGGAAAAATCAATATAGATAAACATCTGTTGGACATCAAAGAAAACATGGAGGAGCAGCAAGTGGAGATATCCCAGATTAGGCAGGTTGATATGACCCAAATGGACAAATGGCTAGTACAACCAAGTTTACAATTATGCTCCATCATCACAGAGGACTGACAAGTGGGAAAAATTTTACCATAGCTGGCGAAGAATTGTTACACTCTTGAAGTGAGTGACCAAGCAGAGCCTTCCAGGTTGATAGCCCAGTTGGTGGAGAGGTGCATCACTTGCACCGAGCAGGAGAAAGGGCGGGCTTCTAGTGTCAAATAATGACAAATGTCTGCCTATTCTATTTTTAGAACCCAAAGAGTAAAGAAACGAAGGTGCTCTACCCGCAGGAAGGAGGACAAAGACAAAGAAATGAAACGCATAAATTTCCCATCTTGTAACCAGAAACTTCTAGAACGATTGAGATTCTAGCATTTAGAAGTTTGTATAAATATGCATTTTGAAGTGAGAATAAGGGGCTAGACCTTTCTTGGCCGATTGTAATAGAGACTTTCTCCCTTTTGAAAATTAATACAAAGCAATCCGAAGATTCTTGATTCCGTGAAGACTGAGTTATGAATTTTGTTTTCTCTGTTATCTTATATTAAGTTTCATTTCACATATATATTTCTGATGAATGCTTAGCTACAATTTAGTGCAACTTCTACTGTGGTGACTAACTTTAGTTGTCTAATCGCTTGCAGATTTTCCTCTGTATTGGCTATCAGCAGGTACAAGACCTGTGAACTTTTTAGATCTCTATATTTTATGCTTCGTCAGATTACTTCTTGCCTTTTTCTTCTTTTGTTTACAGGGCGAGATTCTCTCTTGATAGGAGCCTCGCATTTTCGGTTGCTTAATGCTTTCTCACATTTCATACATGATTCTTTAAAAAGTTATCTCAGTAATGGGAGAAGGCCGTTGGTTTGTGTTCTATCTTTAACATCAAATTTCGAAAGTTCTCTTTTAGATGGTTAAAGAAAAAGTTGAAGTGGCATTTTAAACCTCGAACTTTCTTTTCATTTTTTGTTCCTCCATGATTGTGCCCTTTGCAAGACAGCCCAACATCGAACCCAGCCTATCGAATCAAACCAGCATCGTTTTGAATATATTCGACACCATACTTAAACCACCATCACCCGGGTCAAACTCAAACGTTCATGGGCCGCAATTGAATGGGATATAAGCATCCAGGAACGTTTGGAAGCGAGACATAGACAACTTAGAAATCATCCTTAGCTTCCTTTTTCTCGAAGGTTGATTTTTCCCCTTTTTATCTTTTACTCACTTTCGGATGCCTAGACCGTGTAATTTTTAGCCTTAAGTATAGACTCTGGAACAACACCTTACATTGTCAATAAAGAGTTACTTGTTTTATGACAGGAAATATAAACCTTAGATTGTGAATGAAGAGTTACTTGTTTTGCACTCATTTTAATCCAGATCGATTTGTATAACCTAGGAAGGGAATAATGAATCATATATTAACCTTAAACAACCTTGAACTTCATTTCCACAAGCAGTTTCAATATTAATCTAATTTTAAAACATTAAGAAACTTGCTAGTTATAAGTTGCTATAACTACATTGTTTAGATATATGGTATTAAGTTATCGCAATCAATTGTATAAATGACATAATTATCTTTCTAAAATGTATATGTGTGTGTGTGTGTGTGTGTGTGGTATTAAGTTTCTGCAATCAACTGTATAAATGACATAATCCTATTTCGAAAAATGAGTAATGAATGTACTGGGTGATATAACAGAGTAAGAAATTTAACAGAGTACAATGTAAAGAGTTGTATAAATGACAATGAAGTTTTGAGAAAAGTGAGTACTAAATATACTAAGAGGTATAACAAAGTTCCATGTAAAGACCAATTTTTATGCAAAATTTTCATGTTTATGACTACTACATAAATCTTTTTAAAATCCTTTATACTATAAAAAGTACCAGAATTTTTATCCTTCAAGAACAACTGCAAATTGCTAATATTTTAGGGCTTTAATTTTTTCATCTCTCTAAGTATATTGTTCAACTCTTATGCATGTTTTATCTCTAATTATATTATTCATATATTATGCATATTTTCATTGTAAGACTTCAACTCTACTGCATATATTCATCTCTATATGACAAGTCTATATTCACAACAATACCAATAATTTAGCTATACACTAAAATAGACTCACAAAAAATGAATGTACATATTACTCTTTAGAAAAGGCCGCTAACAATAAACCCTTGTAAATATTTTTTTTGTTTTGATGATATATTTTATTTTAAATTCCATAATTTCTTATTTCCTTTACCTTAAGTGGGTTATTGAATCTCCATCTCAACATATCCATCTGCTACAATGCTAACTAGTTCTTCTGGAGATAGAACAACCGGATCTGGTCACTAGTTTTCTTAGAACTTATAGCATTTAATAATTATTCTCTCCAATGCTATAGTGTCGACTCTCGTGACTCTACATGCATTTAGCCAACTGTCACAAACTATCACCTCATTAGATTACTAGATTAAGACAAGTAGTCCAGAAACGTTAAAGTTAACAAGTGTCTTCTTCATGTATTAATCACTTCCAAAAGATACATCCATGAAAATTCACATAGCTATGGGGAGTCAAGCGTGGACATATTAAGGGAGACTGAAGAATACACTAGTTAAGACACATGTTGCAGGATGCATATGTGGTTTCCATTCCAACTGTCCAACGTGTAGCATAGATTGAAGACATAGCTAGTTGGACATTTAGGGCCTCCATTGTTTTGCATGAGGACTGTGTTGCAGTGAAAGGCTTTGCTTCTGCAAGGTATGAGTAATCCAATTGTTGGCGGTAATATGCCTTCCCTTTGAAATAGTATTGTTCCTAAGTATACTCCCTTCTTCGGTTTTACTCTGGAGTGGGCTCGATCTCGGATTGCATTTTTCAAATGCGATGTGTCTGGAATAAAATAATCTTTGAAAGAAAGAAATTAGAAATCCTAAAACTCAACAGAAGAGAGAGTTTCAAAATATTTCTTACCCAAATATTCTTGTTGTTTTTCTGGAGTCTGGATTCTCTCTCTGTGGAATTTTCTTTATGGGTCTTCAAAGGGCAGGGAAAATTGTCAGGAATGTTTTTATTCGGAATGCAATCAAGATGACTTCCTTTGCTAGTCCAGATTACCTTTCATAGAATCTCAAGGAATCAAATTTCACAATTGCATAGCTCTTGGGAAAACTCTTTACACTCTTTCCCTAGCCCCCATACTCATTTTTCATTGAATCTTTTCCTTATGCGCTCTGAGTTATGGTTTCCAATGCTTGTTTGAAGGTAAGAGAATACACATCTATAAATTGGCAAGCTTCCCACATCCATTTGCTAAAGCTTGGGAACACTTAAATCTATGTGTTGGAGTGAGGGACTAAAGATATGTGTTTAAGCTTGGCTCCTTTGCTTTGAAAGCTAAAGGAGAGCCAAGATTTCATTCCCCCATCTTTTTTTCACCTACTTTTCTTATTTCCCTCTTAAGCTTAAATAATAACCGACATGATCCCCGCAGACACAACACATCTATCAACTCCATCTCTATCTATATGGATTGAAAGAGGGACTAGTTAGAGAAGTCGTCATTCATTCAAGGTATCGGGTGGGTTTTTTAGCTAGATAGTTCCACTCTATATCATTGTAAAAAAATAAATATCATAGATAGAGCCAGCTCCCATTCTTATTCTATATTGTGTTTCAAATTTTGGCATCGACATTGCTCCCATTTTCATTCGTCGAGGATCATGGAAGAAAATAGCTTGCTATGTTGAGATAAAGGGTAAGATTGATAGTAACTCAACCACCCCAACATCCACCCAGACATCCATACCCTAATGCTACTCCATGAGACTATCACTACCAGTAGCATCCTCAAGAATGGATCGCCTCCATCCTGCACATCCCAAACTGGGATTTCAACATCAGATCAAGGTGGACAACGGTAATTCTCCATATTGTTGTACGGAGTGTAACAATGAGTCAACTCAATCACATGAACCCAAAAATCAACGATTCGAGCCACGTGCCCAACAAAAGTTCCTCAGGAATACTAGACACCGAGAAGGGATCTTCTTATTGTGGCCAACCACCCCAAAAATTCTCTAATGTGTGTGAGGCCAAAAGGGAAAGAGCTTCGACCTCTATTAACTTCATGCGGTTTTTTTTAATTGAATCAATCTCACCACCAAACCCACTCCTTTGCACTAGCTCGCTCCCTAGTTGAGTGCACACAACATATGTAGTCAATTTCTTTCACACGACTATTTGGGATATGCTTGAGAATGCCATCAAAGAGACCGCATCATTAACCAGTTTTTGTATCCTCCACAGGTTCTAAAATTGGTATATGCACCATGTACAACCACTATGTTCACAGTAGTGGTGGCTCAATTTTTAATTCTCATGTGACCATCAAACAGAACTATGTGTCCCTTCAAATCAAACAACAATTATATTATCGAGAGAACGATGGTTGATATCCTTCATTGTTCTGATGGACAAACACACTCTCTACTCTCCACATGTTTTGAATCTCTCTCACAACCAACTATATAACAACCTCCTAAAGACTAGGATCAAACCACTCACATAGATATTTTTCTCTACCTCACAAACATAATCTCCTCGTGCATGATTAAGACAAGTAGGAGTTACATATTCCAACAAAAACACGACTATCTTTTGCTATTGGACCCAGAACTTCCACTGGAACTATCTATCGTGCAGGTTTCGATCCCACAAACTAATTTGCCTACTTTCTTTCTTCATAGAGAAAATGATATACATACGGGACATTGAATTCCATGTGTGATATGTTCTATGCTAGAAGGAGGTCGTGGCTATGTCCATTCCACTTGTGGGTGATTTAAACACAGTGTGTTCCTTGGTTTGCATTCAAAGTATAAAATGGACACGTGGCAAACATATCTATTTTTTTAATAAAAATTGGTATCCCCTAATTTTCAAGAATATACCAGTATCGTATAAAATATTTGTTTATTGTTCCAGGCCATCTTAAAGCAGAAAAATTGTTTTTAAAATCATATACCTCATCTTTGTTCCATTGTGAAAAGTAACATATGGGCCACAAAAATCATTTTTGCAACGACTATATCAAATAATTATTCAAGAGAAAAATATAGACCTTAATTTGATATTGGAGTCATGAAGATCACTTGTAGAATAGATCGTAAGAATAAACTGATGGCTCGATAACTAGACTCAGGACACTAGACGTTAGTAGTCGATGGATATGTTTTGGTCATTGCTAAGCCCCTTAAATATGGACAGAGGCTAGTTTCAAATTAGCTGATTATGTTTACTTTTAATATTGAAATTTTTAAAATGAAATACAATCAAAATTCAAGGTTAACATGCCTTTCTTAAAGGCCTTTATCCTCGATTATGCCCTTTCATTTTTTATTGAAAGACAATCTATAAGGTTAGAGAGTCTTTCTTACCTACAAGCCTTTAAGAAATCCAATATGTACCTCTTACTATAAGGTCATGATCATACCTTTTAAGGTGTAATATTTGATCGCATGGCCTTGCTCAATGCAGACAAGTGGCTTTGCCCTTCTACTCTTATTACTGACTTTAAAACCTTTTCTTAAGGCCATTTTTACCCCTTTTGGGTTTTCTTAGGACGTCTTCAGGTGTTGTACTCTTTATTTAGGCCTATAGTTTCCAATATTACTTTCTTACTTTAGGCTAATATGTATACATGCCTTTCTTCCCCCATACTCTTACTATTGATTTCTTTTGGTTTGCCAGCTGGTTTTGAGGGTTTATAGGTCTTTCAACCTATTTTTAAGGTCACGTTCATATCTTTTAAGGTCTTTAAATCAACATAAACTTCTAAGTGTTTATGCCTTGGACTTGTTTCCCCAATTAAGTCTATAGGCATTTCAACCTTTTATTTTTGGTCTTGGTCATTTCCTTATGCATAAGATTTCAGGGTATCGGGTGGGTTTTTTAGCTGGATATTTCCACTCTATATCGTTGTAAAAAAATAAATATCATAGATAGATCCAGCTCCCATTCTTGTTTTATATCGTGTTTCAATTTTTGGCATCGACATTGCTCCCATTTTCATTCATCGGGGATCATGAAAGAAAATATCTTGCTATGTTGAGATAAAGGGTAAGATTGATAGTAACTCAACCACCCCAACATCCACCCAGTCATCCATACCCTAACGCTGCTCCATGAGACTATCACTACCAGTAGCATCCTCAAGCATGGATCGCCTCCAACCTGCACAACCCAGACCGAGATTTCAACATCGGACCAAGTCAACCCCAAGCATGATTGAATGGAATTGAATTTCGGCCTACATTTTGAGCAGGACTCAAATTATATATTCTTACATTCCACCAAATCTGAGTTATAAAAATCCCAAGAATCATTACAATGATGCGAAATAGTTTTCGTCTTCAGACATGTTTGTTCAACTGACAGAGCGTTGGGATTAAAATTTGGAGACTTCTAAATTCTCCTAGAAACATGTCAAAACTTTTACAGTCCAAAGTGGATATTTGTTTCATCTAGTTGCTATATCTGGAATATGGATGCTATATTCGTTGAGCACCACTTTGTTTTTATGGTGGCCTAGCCTTTTGAGTTATAAAATGGATAAATTTTAGAGCTTTTTTTAAACAAGAAAAGGAGCTTAGATACAAAGAACTCGGAATAAGAGACAAAATTATACTTACAAGTGGGATTTTCCTTCTTGGCAACAAGTAACTTATTCTACGATTGGTAGTACCTGTCTTCAGTTATATCTGTTTTGAGTTTGGATATGCAGTTATAATGTTTGTTGATATCATTAATATGTAATGCATAAAAAACATGTGGATTTGGATGATAACTCTTCTGGTGGGAGTAATCCTTCGAACATTATTAAATCCCTTTGGACATTAATTCAATATTGTTTTAATAATTCTTTTGACTTTAAAACCTTACTCAAATTTATATATATATATATATATATATATATATATA
>JZKD02S1672945.1:1322934-1340844 GCA_000966675.3 Picea glauca | reverse complement strand
TCTAACTGGTTATAAATGACAGTAATGGGTAATGAATAAATGTTGAATGCTAATTGATAAGTTTTGTGCAAGAGGGAAGTTTTGGGAAAAAGAGCCCCACACTCATTCACCCCCCTCTAAGTGTGGTAGGTGTCCAACATAGGTAACTAGGCATATAAAAATTCCCTTATACCGTCTTACCTTTCCCCTCTAGTGGTAGCATATCCCTTTGAGATGCTCATGCTCATTAGTCTTGGTTCTTTTATTAACTGCAAAATAACAATGTTTACAAGTATTCCAAAATCACCTTGGTATTTCTAACTCATGGCATGAATAGAATTTAAATATATACAAGATCAACTTTAGGATTTCCAAAGTGTCAAAATGGGGACATTATAGGAGGGCCATAAACACACTCTCAAGGGGATCAATCTTGTCTCCTCATAAATTATCACCCCTCATTGTATGGAAACACTATTGAAGAAAGGCCACTTTGTCATTATTGCCCAATTCAATGTTGTCCAATTTATGGACAACCCGCCACAAGAAATCCACCCCAATTTATAGTTGATACTTAATAAGCATCATCATGTATTTGACACACCTTGTAGCTTACCGCCTTCATGAGGAGAGCATGATCACGGTATTCCTCTTATTCCACGTAGTCAACCACCCAATGTGCATCCTCACCAACACCCTTTTGCAAAAAAAAAAATGAAATTGAAAAGATTATTCAAGAATTGTTGGAGGCAAGAGTCATTTGTCACATCATTAGTCCTTACTCATCATCAATGATCATGGTATTGAATATAAAAGTTAATTGTCAAATGTGTCTAGATTTTTTTGCTCTCAATAATTTGACCACCAAAGACAAATTTCCCATCCCATTTATTGATGACCTCTTGGATGAGCTTCATGATGCTAAGTTCTTCACTAAGCTAGACCTTCACTTAGGATGCCACCAATTAAAAATGAAGGAGGTGGACATTCCTAAGACACCCTTTCGCACCCATGAAGGCCATTATGAGTTTTTAGTGATGCCCTTTCGATTTCACAATGTCTCATGAATAAGATTTTTCAATGCTTCCTATGCAATTATATAATTGTATTTTTTGATTATATCTTGATGTGTAGAAAAACATAGCGTGTGCATGTGGAGCATGTTGATCGAGCCTTGCAACTCCTCAAGAACAATCAATTGTTCCTCAAACATTCTAAATGGGTTTTTGGTGCTTTAGAGGTTGAATACTTGGGTCACATTGTAAGTAAGGATGGGGTGCAAGTTTATCCCAAGAAAATTATGGCTATCTAGGACTCGCCGTGTCAAAAAATTTGAAAAGTTTGTGTGGTCTCTTAAGGTTCATAAGTTACTACAAAAAAATTGTGAAGAATTATGGATGAATTACAACCCCCTTAACCATCTTGCTAAGAAAAAAATGCCTTTATATGGGATGAGGTAACCAAGCAAGCCTTTTCTACCTTAAAGGAAGTCATGTGTACTACTTGAGTCTTAACCATGCCAAACAAGGTCTACTTGGCTAAGGGATGGCATGTGATGTGGAGGAGAAAGTTGTGAATTGGGCTAAGTATTATATAGGTGAGATGGTTCACCCAACCTTCTCCGATCCTTTGGGGCTCTAAGAGGTCACAAGTTCAAAACCAAAATATGTTGTGGATGATCATGTGAGTTTTCTAACCACTTTGATATTTGAAATTAATATTTTTATGTTGTTTTAAGCACTAGCTTTAATGAATATATTATCTTAGTTTATATGGTATTTTAAAATCTAATAAACTCTAGATGACTTTTTAAAATCCTAGTTATTGTTACAAATTTCTTTACTTTGATAATTGAATTAACTAATTTGACTTGATAATGGGAATGAAGATAAAAGTTTGAAAATTCTTAAAATTTTCATGTTTTAATTTAGTTGATTAATATAATGATTTAATTTAGTTGATTAATATAATGTTGTATTTCGTATCGAAGTCATCGAAAAAACGAAAGAATAACATGTTTTAATTTAGTTGATTAATATAATGTTGTATTTGGTATTGAAGTCATCGAAAAAACGAAAGAATAGCATAAAAGTGTTTTCTACATTATGAATTCTCTGAACTGAAAAAATGAAAGAATAGCATAAAAGTTTTTTTATGCTTTATGAATTCTTTGAATCACATCTCTATTGATATTACTAAAAAAAATTGTTATACATATTTCATTAATAAATTTGTGAAGACAAATCTTAGATAAGAGATTGGGATTCCTAAAATATATTTAACAATAGACAAATCTTAGATAATAGATTGAAAATTCTAAAAATATGTTTTAAAAAATGGTTGAAAAATAACCATACTTGACTTATATACATGAAACAACTTCTTTTATAAGTAATAATCAGCGATTTGATTGGTAAAGTCTACGAAAGTATACATACCCTACCCCCCTTTGGATTTGAACCTGTGACCTCTTAAGAGGAAACACATGTTCTTAACCATTAAACCCACTCAGGTTGTATGTAAAATATGTAAAAAAACCATTCAACATGACATATTTCAATAAAGTACCGCATAACATTGGTCTTTGTAGAATTATTTTTTATGAAAATTTTAAAAATTCAGTAATATTAATATAAATTATTAGAAATTTACATTTTAACAAATTTAATTTTTTTTAATTTTATTTCATTTTTCCATTAAAATTATAAATTTTAATATTAAATGTTTTGTAAATGATTAAGTTAAAGATATTAAAAAATATCAAGTTCAAATTTTAAAATATGAAAATTAGATTTTTAAATTTTATATTAAATATTTTTTTAATCAAATTTTTAAATAAATAAAAAAAAAAAAAAAATTGAAAATTTTATTTTATTTTATTTTATTAATTTTAAGTTTCTTTTCACTATAATATAAGTAAGTAGTTTAGATAATGATTTAATATAAAAGTTAAATCGTTAAAGAAATCATCACAAACACAAATGAAAAATATAAACTACCTTAAACCAAAGCGTCAAAGCACTTACGACAATGTAAGCACTAACTAAAAGTCCATAGTCCATAAAGTTATAACAACAAAGGACTATAGTCTGAGCATAAAAACATTGAGTAACGATGCTAGACATTGAGTAATGATGCTAGCAATAGAAGAAGGTTGGTTGCAATCATCCGAGGTGGGGCCCTAATGAACAACTTGGGGATTGACATTAATATGTTGTAGAGACTCCCAACCATGCTAACCATCAACATGAGGCTTTGAGAATTCAGGACATTCAAATATGGCTAAAGCAAAATTCAATAATTGTTTACCATTCCAAAGTAGGATTGGGGACCAACTCCTCCCATGTCACTATTTTTAGATACTTAAATCAAAATCAAAATCACTCGCCAATTAATGGACTATTATGATTAGCACTTTTTAAACAATGTTATTTGTTTTGATTTTTGAAAGAGAAAAAATTCAATGTATTGAGGACAATAATAAAAGGGCTAAAGGGAACACTAACTTCAAGGATCAATGTGTTACAATTGATCACCTTAACATCCTTACAGTTATTGTAGAGAATTGCATAGACAAAAAAACATCTCATTTGTTGTTGTTGTTTTAAAATCCTTTAACATTATGCTTACAACTCTGTAGTGCTATGATTAAGGCTTTACATCTGATGAAGTGTAATAATGAATAGTGATTGCACATCAATTTCATATTGGTGTTAAGAAAGGGTGCCCCCTTTTTCCTATACATTTTGTTTTTTATACTGATAAAATTGAGCAATATTTATAAGAGAAGAAGTTCATTGGTATTAGCGTGGTCGAACTAATTGTCATTCTTATCTTATACACTGATGATAATTCCCTTCTTGTAAAACTATTGACAATCTTCACAAACAAATCAAGTTCTCCAAAAATTATGCAAAACTTATGAACTTAATATTAATAGTGATAAAACCAAGATTATGATAATTAAATATAAGAAAAAAAACATATCCTTCATTTTTTATGGTCGTTGTAACACCCTTTAAGATGCACAATCTTACAAATACTTATGAATCAATTTCAATTTTCATTTAAATTGGAAACACAATGTTGAGAAGAGAACTATTAGTGGTTGAAAGGATTATTATGCTCTTGAAAATAGATGTAGAAATGCTAAAATATAGGAAAGGATTATTATGCTCTTGAAAATAGATGTAGAAATGCTAAAATATAGGATTATGATAAGAAATAAGAAAATTTTCCCTTTCAGTGTTTTAGGTCCCAGCCACTATATATGGCTTTGAAATTCAGGCCTAGAACATCTCTCCTGAGTCTTGTAATAAAATTGTGTAAATTGGAAAGCATTTAGAAAAAAAAAAAATTAAAAGTAGACAAACTCACCCTTGTTTTGGCAAAAATATCTCCTAAATCTAATAGGAATGTTGCTAAAAGTTAAGTTTCACTTGATTGATGAGAAATTCAAACATGGAACTTTGTCTTCAAGGGAATTGACCCATTTTTAAGACAATCCAAATTACTATAAATTCAAAAAAATGAGTAGAACAAGGTAGAACATTATCTTCAAGGGAAATATATACTTGTAAAAAAAAATTGAGTTTGTCCACTTACTAACTCACTCATTCGATAACTTATAATTTTAAATTTAAATACAACACTCCTTACCGATTCTCTTAATTGAAGTTGGATGCACTTTTATGTGAGTTTAAAGCTATGATTATATTTTTAAGATAAAAACATAAATTGCTCAAATTGAGAAAAGATAGACTTTGTGTTATTGCTTGTATAAGGAGCAGTGGCCACTAAAGACTCAAAAGAGGTCAGGATAAAGATTGCAAGGCTTATATTAACCATTGGAACATAACATAAGACCATCAAATTAATAATATTGATAATATTAAATTATACATCCTTATTGGAATAAACATTCCATATTTTGTTACAAGATTGATAAAGTATTTCTACAAGTATATAATAAAATATTAAATAATATGAATGATTGATGATTACAATACGCCTCGTGATGATGTATAAATATACATTGGTTGGTCACGAGGTGAAGGGATGTGCGACCCTTGATGTTTCATTAACCTTTCTAATATATTATTTATTATTATTATTATTATGTTCATTACATTGCCACCGCCTTAAATGATGTTTTCTCCTCAAAATATTATTCCCTATCACTCAACATGTTATCTTAGAGGCATCATCTTTGTTTGGTTGTAGGGGTTTGACTAGGTCCCTTGTTTGAGTGCCGACAAGATTCTTTAATAGTGTGTTCTTCATATTTTGAAGTCTTATGACTTATTTATTGAATGTGAAACCTTGATGCTCTTTTCTTACATACTTTCATTGCTTGCATCGTTGGATGTTTGTGTGTGTTTATTGCACCTTTTCATTAGTTGTAATTCACTTTTCTTGAAAGTGGAACTTTCAACCCCATATAACTTATAATTTTGTCCTTTCTATTCAAATTGCATGAATGATTCTTTGAGGTTGGTGGTATTAGTGACCAACTAAGTAAACCATTCAGTGCCTAGTACCACAACCATCTCATCGAGTGGTAAAGTGAATCACATTGTTTGTAGTTCTAATCTTGTATTTGAACAAATATTTTATGACATCTTCATACTCCTTTGATTTTTTGTCCATCAACAATCGTAACTGTGAGATCCTTGGTGGGGAACACAAAAATGTTTGTGGTTGCTTAGCAAAATTGACGTCTGTACAATTATGAACATTGCCAAAATCTAAAAGTATCTTTCATATTTCTATTTTTTACGATTCATTTGAGCTTCAAGGTCTTAGCTTGTAATTTCCCCATCATGGTTGCAAATAAAACTCTAAGTTTTCTTTTCTCTTTTCATGGGTTCTAAATCTTATCAATATTCCTTAGGTGTGATAGAATATATTTAATCACAGATTCTTTTGTTCTTCTTTACAAGTAATGGTTCCCTTTTGGGACCCCATATCTTCATTATTTTATTGTTGGGTGCACTGGATTGAAGTAATCATATTTTTGACAGTGTTATGTCATCAAATTTAAGTGTTTCAATTTTGATTTTAATAGACTAACTCATTCTACAAGTTTGAACTTATTAATTGATTTCTATAAATTAATGATTCTACAATTAATTCATCTTATCTTTTAATTTGTTTGTGAAATCTTTCCCTATGCCCATTAGTTGTCCTTGATGCTATGTTCTTGTTGTTGCATTTCCTTTTTTATTAAGTCTAATCATCTTCTTTCTGAATCTTCGATTAACTTATCAATTATATAACCCAATACTCTTGATACATCTTCTATTAATTTGTAAATTTTGTGTCCTAATTCTTTTTATGAATTCTCAAACTCATCCATCATCTTCATAACAATGATGCTCTACTTATAGTTTTTATTATTAAACATTTTGTACATTCTTCATCGTGGAACCACTTTTATGAATTCTCAATCTCATTCATCATCTTCATAACAATGATGCTCTAATTATAGTTTTTATTATTAAACATTTTGTATACTCTTCCTCGTGGAACCACTTTAATTTAACTTAAAAAATAAAAAATAAAAAAAGTAAAATATGGAATGTCAATACAATTTAACTTATATAAAAGTAAAAGTCAAATATTGAATGTCACGGTCACATGTATCTTTTCCAACCAATTAAATTTTTAGATTATTCTTTTAATGACACTTACTAGGGTCATTTTTTTAGGTTGATTTCGCTTTAAAATCAAGGTTTATATATATCTACTTATTATACCAAAGGTATATTTTAGTGTTAGGTTTTCTAAAATCATCTTTTTGAAATCGCTTCATATTTCGTTTCTTATTTGGTCTTGTTAGTGTTGTATTGGATCTTATCAGATTTCTTTTAATGTTGCCACCTACATTTCTTATCCACCTCTTCTCATTAATGCACAACAACCTCGCAATGCCACCGCCTCATTCTAGTCATTGCAGTTGGTTGTCACCGCAAGCCTGCAAATATAGTTATATCCACACATATTTGCCTCTGCCAGAAGCAAGAGGAATCAGATATCTCTATAGGCCGTCACCGCAAGCCTGCAAATATAGTTACATCCACACATATTTTCCTCTGCCAAAAGCGGGAGGAATCAGATATCTCCGCGATGAGATCGAGCGTATAATTTGGTTTGAGGTGTAGGTTCTGAAGGTGTATTTTTTATCAAGTCATATGTTGAATCAGATGTCCGGCCCGGCTGATAAGATCTACTATGCAAGTGTAATGTTCAACAATAGGAGTGATGTAGTACTCCTGACACATGCAATCAAAGTATCACAAACCTTCATCCACAAGTCATCCATGGCAACATGCTGAGAGAAGACCAATGGAAGTAAATTTTGTTTGGTTTCATTCCCGTCTATTTCATTTTTTCAAATAACATAAGGGCATACTCAATATAACCATGCATACCACATCCCACATTCATGGCAGTCCACGAGATGGTGTCTCTTTCGGACATGTCTATAAGACCATTCCCCACAAAAATATCAGATTCAAACCCAGGTCAGAAAATGTAATTATGTATTTCCCACACCTAGTGTGCATCCTTTATAAAAAAACATTAGCATACATGTCCACAAGAGCATTTCCCACCGAAACATCCCAATCGAATTTATTTCCCTTCCAATAACCATGGATTTCCTTACTCTTCTTCACTAATCCCAGCTTTGCACACAACGGAAGAAGACTCGCAATGGCAATGGACTCTGATGTATTTCCATCTACAAACATTCATTCGATGAAAAACCTTCAACGGCTTGCAACCCTCATTATTCTACACATACCCAGTAATCAGAGCAGTCCAAACACTTTGCACACATCCTCTATAATTCCACACTTGGCATACATGGCCACAAGGGCATTCCCTACAAATACGTCTCCATCAAATTCACTTGTTTTTAAGTCACCATGAATAGTCATGCCCTCTTCCAGATAACCCAAATGACTGAACTCCTTAACTAAGTAGGGGAAAGTGAATTTGTCGACCCGTAAACCTTCTCTTCGCATTTGGTAATAGATATTTAGGGCTTCTTCGCAGTTACCCTGGAAATACTCTGCAATCATTACATTCCATGAGCACATATTTCGTTTGGGTATTTTTTCAAACACTCAGCGAGCATCCTAGATGATGTCGTACTTAATGTAGAGGCTTATGAGCGCGGTCCAGGATACAAAGTTATGTATGCTAAACCTTCCATCGATGAGCATCCTGCCATCGATGAGCATTTGGCCATGGATATCATTGTCGTCTAACATGGATTGAGCACAAGCGCAAGCCACTGAGATAGAATTTGCAACCTCGACAATGTTGTTCGTGGCATTAGAGCTAAAACTGAAGGTTGAGATGATGAAAGATTCGTTGGATTTCCTAATAGTTTGTTTCATAAACAACCAAAATTTTGGGAGGTGTGGGGAAAGCAATATGTTTTCTTTTATCCCTCAAAAATACAAATATTATTGTGTATTATATATTACTATACTCCATAGCCAAATATAGGTAATAGTCTTATTTAAAGAAGATATTTGCAAGGTTTCAAGTATGAGACGTTGGAAATTAATTATGTATATTTTTATCAGTTTATTGTGATTAAAGGGAAAACGTTTTATGCAACATTTGGATTTGGCCACCCTAATTAGGAGTTAGCATGGTAAGAAAATATTCATAGGATAATGGTTAACTATATGGCAGGGTCTTCGATGATTAGATCAAACCCATTATTAGTGGAAAAAATTGGATACTTTTTCGAGTGAATCTTTGGTTTCTTGATCCAGGGAAATGCAATCTTTAAACATAAGGAACACTAGCATTATTAGTGGAAAAACATGGATATTTTTTCTAGTGAATCTTTGGTCTCTTGATTCAGGGAAATGAAATCTTGAAACATAAGTAACATTGGCTAGTCTCCTATGTCTTATTTACTAGGCCCGAGGAATGCCCAAGTACTTCCTCTGCAATATTCTCATTATGAGCTCAACATGTCACTTACAGGAATTGAGCTCAACATGTCACTTCCAGGAATTGAACCCAAGTAAGGAGGATAACAATAATTTCTCCCAACCACCTGAATTAAACCCAATTGACCATTGTTCTATATACTTTATTGTAACTGGACCTAGAATTCTAGCGATTACATATGCTCAGTAAAACCTTGGGAATTTTGTATTGCAGATTTTTTTTCCTATTTTACAAGCCAAAATAAATGATAAGTGAACAATGATTAAAAAGATATAAAAATAAATAAGAAAAGAATAAGATGGTTCTTGGGGGGGTTGGATTATGAAAATTGAAGAAGTTGAGGCTTAGATTGAATTCTGTTCCAGTTATTTGTGGAAATGCACCATCAGGGTTCAATCATAGAAAAATACTCAAGGCCAATTACTGGCATGTTTCTTATTCATTACATTATGCAATAGGATTATGATATTGAAAATTATCTTTTGTCCCTTTGTATAATTGCTTGCCATGTTTCACCCAAGAAATACACAATTTCTCATCAAATTAGTTAATACTCGACTGAACCAATTTTTTTTAAAACAGTGTAGTATCATTTTAAGTGGGAAGGAAGTGCATTCTCCTATAACCCAACAAAGCAAAGGAAAGATATTCCTAGGAACTCTGAATTGTTTCATATTAATGCTTATTATATAAAACTTTTGTGTGAATCTGTGAACACTAAAAATGAATGCCAACAAGTTGAGTGAAATATTTGTCCCATTAATAAGTCACTTCTTTAGTATTTTTATGCATGTTGTGTTATTGTGAACGGTTTCCCTTTATATTCATAGAGAATATTCTCCATGCTTTACTGAGTTTAATTTATTCAATCAATGTATGGAGTCCATGACTTGACATGCATTTCTGGTTTTTTAAGTTCGTGTTTCTCACAAGTCTTCCATATATTATCTAAATGGAGGAAACTACAATGAATATTATAGTAGGATACCATGAACCAACAAAGAGAGGCAAGATATTCTTAGGAACTATGAATTTTTTCATATTAATTCTTATTATATAAAACTTCTATGTGAATCCGTGAACACTAAAAATGAATGTCAACAAGTTGAGTGAAATATTTGTCCCATTTATAAGTCACTTCTTTAGTCTTTTTATGCATGTTGTGTTATTGTGAAGGTTTTCCCTCTATATTCATAGAGAATATTCTCCATACTTTACTGAGTTTAATTTATTCAATCAATGTATGGAGTCCATGGATTCACATGCATTTATGGTTTTTTAAGTTCGTTTTATAGAATTTCATTAGCAGCTTTTGAAAATGTTTCTCACAAGTCTTCCATATATTGGCTAAATGGAGGCAACTACAATGAATATTATAGTAGGATACCATGTATGGGTGGAAGATCGAGATACAGCCTGGGTTGATGGTCAAGTTACAAAAGTTAACGGCGAGAAAGTTGAAGTTCAGACTACAACTGGAAAGAAGGTAATAATTCCAAATCAATTGGTATTTTTTATAATGACTATGTCCAATGGTAAGGAGGTATGCATCAATTTGATAGTACATTTAATGTGAAATATAGAGTAAAATTCTTGTGGTGAGAATATTTTGAAAGGTAAGTTGAGGAGATATACTTTGAATCTTGTGAAGAAGTTGCTTCCAAATTTATAAACTGTCACAAGCTATATTTGGCAGAATTTATCGTTGATACAATGAGATTTATATGGGTAATTGGTTGTATGGAGGTAACGGACGATGACTTATTACAGACCCACCCAGTGGCAACCCATCCTAAAGGGAAATCAACTTACGAGGGCACCATGTCACCATTCCAAATATGAACGAGGCAAAGAGCATAATTTCCAAGCAAACGTCATGAAATGAAGAAGGATTTAATACAACATATTCAAGTTCTTAAAAAATCGAACTGATACATACCATGATACCCGGACTCTTTATCTCATGGAGCAAGAGTCACTGCTACTTCAGGATCAAGCTAGTGGGGTGGATATGTTGTTGTTGATAAATGGACTGCACTGAAGAAAAGAGGGGCCATTCTCAAGTCATTCAGCTCTCAGTACTCCATGTCTAGGACCTATGGGCCTCGGTGATATCCTTAGTTATCCCTAGGCTAGGGGATAACATCTAGCTTCAACTAGGGGACATGTGCTCACCGTAGAGCACATGAGAACCTCAACATCTCTGGTATGACACGTGTCTGCTAGATCTCAACAAAGGACATTAGTAATCCCTAGGGTGGTGATATCACCAAATAAATCATCTCTAGTATCGCATATGAGCATGAGCATACATATGTACATAATGAATCAAGACAACATGAAAAATGCAATTATGACAATGATAACATGATATGAAAATGATATATACAATGGATGAAAATTCCTACCTAAACTAACTTACTTGTACTTACCTGTCATGCTGTCGGTGGGAAGTAATGCTTGATGTGGATAGCATTCATGGGCAGTTTCAAAGCCTCTCCCTCAAGCATTTTTAAATTAAATGAGTTTGTTCCTGCTTGACTCATAGTCTTGTAAGGACCTGTCCATGATCCGTCTAACTTCTTATGCATACGAGGTTTCTCTCTCCTTTTGTCCCATAATAACACTAAATCTCCTTATTTGAAATCCCTCTCCTTTTCCTTATGGTCAAATGTGTTCTTAACCTTCTCTTGACTCCTTTCCATCTGGATCAAAGCAACCCTCCTGGATTCATCTAATTCCACCAACTGGTCAATCTGTCCCTGGATTGCTTCTTCTTATGTGGAGTATTGTTGGGAAAAGCAGAGGATGGGAATTTGGAGATTCACGGGTAGTTTATCCTCCAACCCATATACCAGCTCAAATGGGTTTTTCATGTTGAGGTATTTATTGTTATACGATCTGCCCACATGGCATACTTGATCTTGCTATCCCAAGCCTTCTTATTTTCTCCCGCAACCTTATTGATGATATTCATGAGATTATTATTGCTTGACTCTACCAAACCATTCCCCTGGGGATACTAGTTTGACGAGTGGGATAGAGTGATTCCATATTTAAAACAAAATTCTACAAAAGGAAGGGATATAAAATCCTTGGCATTGTCAGTGGTGATTTTGGCAGGCACCCCAAATCTTGTTATGATTCTCTCTTCCAAAAAATTTATGACCACATCTTCAGTATATTTTTTTGTGGGAACAGATTCCACCCATCTGGTGAAGTAATATGTGGCGGTCAAAATCCATCGGTAACCATTACTTGAATTATCCTTGAATTCACCAATAGAATCCAAACCCCATTGTTGAAAAGGGGTTTCTACAATCACGGGTATTAGGGTTGTGCAGGGAGATTATTTTTACCCACAAAGTATTGACAAGGTTGGCATGAGTGGACATATTGGTGAGTATCAGCAAACAGTGTCGGCCAATAATATCTGGCTCTCAAAATATTGTGAGCAATAGTACAGGTAGCGAATTTTCCCCCACAATATTCCGAGTGTAGCTCTTTCAGCAAATTTTTAACCTCATCTTTGTTCACACATCTAAGGATAAATCCATCTAGATCTTTCCAACCTAGACCATTTTTAGTTAAGTAGTACTTCATAGCTTTGAGTCTTAGAGCCCTTCTTTTATAATCTATCAAGTGGTATGGGCACAACAAGTTCTTAAGGTATTATATTATGTTGGAATACCATTCATCGTGTTCTAATTCACTTCCACCATATTCACTTGCTCGTTTTCTCCCATTTGTATGGCTTCTTCGTTGCTTTCGGTTAACATCTGAGCTAACCCTTGTCCCTTTATGATCTTAGTGGGTTTTATTTCTAAGTCGTACTCTTGGATTTTGGAAACCCACTTAACCCTAGTACCCATGCAATCTTGTTGTGACAAAACATCTATTATTTTTGGGTAAGGAACATAAGCCTTAATCGTGTTACAGCCAATGTAGTTTCTAAAATGCTTGAGAGATTTCACCAGAGCATTAGCTTGTTTTTCAGTAGTTGAATAATTCAATTCTGAATCCCTAAGGACCTTTCTCATGAATGCAATAGGGTGTTCATGATCATCAGTATCCTTTTGCAACAAGACACCTATAATGGTATTTTGAGAAGCAAAGGAGAATATCATGAAATCACGTCAGTAATCAGGGCTAACCAAAACTGAGGCTTGGGAAATGGATTTCTTTACGTCTTCAAAAGATCGCATACCTTTGTCATCCGATATGAACGCTACGTCTTTATTAATCAAGGAACTCATGGGTTTTATTTGTTGATTTTTCAATAGGTTAGTATTAAGCATGAAGTTCATTCCATTTTAGCATTTTACTTAAACCATAAACAATTTGTTGCAGCAACCAAGATCACAAGAAGAAACACCATGCACAAGTACACAAGAAGTATCCTGGGAAACCCTTCTCAACAAGGGAAGAAAACCCAGCCAATCCTTTGATATATTCTTCAAGAGAGAGACCTCCACCACCATAAAGACTTAGCAAAAAAGAGGGTGCTTACAAACCCTAGAAGACAAGCACCCAAGAGAGGTGCGCACTTTTCCCAAGAACAAGTGTTTTTTGAAATTTCCAAACTCACACTTGTGATATGATTCCTCAATGGGGAATTTACCTCTATTTATATTGTTGATTATTTGGTTTGGTTTTCATTGATTTCAACCCTTGAATAAAGTCTGGTAGCAAATTTCGTTAGCACAAAGGTTTAGGTAATGGACCCAAGTTTGTTTGATAGATAATGGTATGAGTTTTGATATATTTGAAGGTAAGACTATTCTATATGGATAGTACATGTCATTCCATTTTAGGTGGTATGTGGAATGTCACATAACTCCTCACAGTTAGAGAGTTATGGCCATGTGAAATTGGAGAAAGGTTTGGGTAATGGACCCAAGTTTGTTTGATGGATAATGGTATGAGTTTTGATATATTTGCAGGTAAGAATATTCTAGATGGATAGTACATGTCATTCCATTTCCAATGGTATGTGTAACGTCACATAACTTCTCACGGTTAGAGAGTTATGGCCATGTGAAGTTGGAGAACCCTCATGAGTCATCTAGAAGCCCCAAAAGGTCAAAGTAGTCAAAGTGGTTTAAGAGATTTTAGAAGGCAAATAATAAATTGAAGTGATGAGTGCACTATAAGTCAAAGTGAATACAAAAGAAATTATTTAAATAATAAAATTAATGGATAAATTACTAAGTGGACAAGTGGTTAGAAGTGGGTTAACCCTAAAATAAGGAAAGTGGGTTAAAATGGTTAAAAGGTAACCCCTTGAGGAAGCTACATGAAAGTATAAATAAGAGGAAAGGCTCTCTCATTTTAAACACACTTGATAATATTGAATATCTACAGATGAATGAGGTAACCAAAGGATATCTAAGCTGAATTTCAGAGGGAAGGTGAAGTAAAGAAGGTCGAAATTCAAAGGAGGATAAATTCTTTTGATGATGCTTTCTAAGGTATGTTATTTACAGGTCATCTCACCATTCTCACCATAACTTTTTTTCTAGAATGATTCCGCCCATGAAATTGGGAGGCCATTGACGAAACATATCCAAGTAGCTATGAAACAAATTTCATCTTGTGGGTCGATGTATTTTGGGAGTTACACGTCGTGGAAAATAGGGTTTGTGGAAAGTCCTGAAACTTGTCTAAAACAGGTGTTTCAGGTAAAAACGTCATAAATTCTTCAAAACAAATCCAAATTCAGTAAGAACAAATGTATTGGTTAGAGTACAATTTGTAGTATTTTGTGTACAATTTTCAGATCCATACAACAAATATTATGTGTGGGGCATGCTCTACAAGTTCGCTCTCTAGAATAAGACAGAATTCAACAAGGTATGTCATTTTTGCTATAACTCCTTTTCTGAGAGGTTCCAAGTAGTGAAATCTAGAGGAATTGCATAAAAGACACTGAAGAACATTGTGTACCATTTTTCATATATTTATTCATTACAGGTACATAGTTATGATTATTGCAAGTTAGGGTTTTTGACTAATCCAAAATTAGTCATGTGAGGCTAAAGTAAAGTTTGATGAAAATATTAGTCCCTTGTTGTTAAAGTTAAGGAAGGTTTGCAGGTATGTGATCATATACACCAAGTCTATTACAGAGTCAAAAATCATATTTGGATGATGAAATTGATGAGGGGATTTGGTTGAGGAACATGGTTGAGACAAGTAGTTGATGAGTTGGGACATACATGAGGTGTATAGAGTATGATGTTGGTACATCTTGATGAGTCATAGTTTATGTGTATTTGATGCACGATTGGTACATATTTGATGCATGGTTGATGCACTCGTTGATGGTACAGGTTGAGGTATAGGTTGGTGCATGGTTGATGCACTTGTTTATGGTACAGGGTGATTATAGGTTGTTTGGTACATGTTGATGCATGGTTGATGCACTTGTTTATGGTACAGGTCGATTACAGGTTGATTGGTATAGGTTGTTACAGTGGTATATCTCACAGTGATAGTGTGACAGTGGTTCCATCATTCTACTTCTACGTCAGGGCGGTTGGACGGGGCAAGGATAGGTGGTTGTAGCCACCTTCCAGTTGTAGTCGGAGAACATAAGGGGTTGTGGCCTCCTTCTGATTGTAGCCATAGAATTGGGGAGTTGGAGCTTCCCTTAGGTTGTATCCTGAGAAACTAGGGGGTTGTATCCTCCTTCCAGTTGTAGCTGGAAAACAAAGGAAGTTGGTGCTTCCAATGAAAGTAATTCTTCAAGACATATAAGAAAAAGCATTACGTGGTTTTCTCCTGCTTTGGGTTTCCACGCAAAAACACTGGTGTACTTTGTATGCGTATGATTGTTCATTTTTTCATTATTTATTTACTCTGTAATTATTGGATGATAATGTTGCATTGATATAACACTTTCATTTTATGGTTAAATTTCTCTATTACTGATTCATCCCCCTCTCAATAATCCAACAATTGGTATGAGAGCAAGTTCCTTGAGAAATCAGTTTAACCACTAAAAGGTAGATGATGGAGAGAAAAAACATGTATAAAAATGGAATACCACAGTTTGATGGACAAAAGTATGCATTTTGGAGCAAAATGATGAAAACATATATGCAGGCACAGGGATTTGTAATTTGGCAATCAATTGTAGATGGATACAAAGAACGAGCAGCTCCACCAACAAATGAAAGAGCAATAAAACTTAGTCAATATAATTCCAAATCCACAAATGCACTTTTGAATGGTCTTTGTGAATTGGTATTCACCAAAGTTATACATTGTAAATCCACTAAAGAGATTTGGGACAAACTTCAAAATATTTATGAAGGAGATTCAAAAGTCAAAGCAGTAAAGCATCAAACTTACATAGGTCAGTTTGAACAACTAAAAATGAAGGAAGATGAAGATATCGCAGCCTACTTCTTATGAGTCGATGAAATAGTGAATGAAATCATAGGATTGGGAGAAGAAATTGAAGAATCTGTAATTGTTCAAAAGGTACTAAGATCTCTTCCTATGAGATTTGACCACAAGATATCAGCACTAGAAGAAAGAGCAGGTCTAGACTCAATAAACATGATTGAACTACATGGAATATTCATAGCATGTGAAATGAGCATTGAACAGGAAAATCTAGATATAAAATAAGTAGCTTTCAAAGCATCCAAAAGGTCAAAGCAAAAGGGAAAGGAAAAGGAAAAATAACATAGCAACAGCAGTGACATCTCAGAAGATGATGAAGAAGTGGCCAACTTCGTCAGAAGATTGAACAAGGGAAATAGCGGCATATATTGAGGTAAGTTTCCTTTGATTTGTTTTAATTGTGATGGTATTGGTCATTTTTCTAACAAATGTCCTCATAAAAAAATAAGAGGAATTATGAAGATTACTCAAATAGCAAACAAAGATATAAAGGCAAAGTTACCACAAAGAAAGTTTTCAAGAAAATCTTATGCACCAAAGAAGACATCTCATCATCAGATGAAGATGAAGTCAGTGATAGTGAGACAGAAAGAGTTCTATTCATGGCAGTAGAAGACTCTAACAAAGAAGAAACTGAAGAAGAATATAAAGAGGCCGAAGTTGACTACCAAGAAGAATTGTTGTGTGCCATAGAAGTTATAAGAAGAGAAAAGAGAAAAAACAAGAAGCTACAAGCGGAACTAGACAAGAAAGAAGACACTCGGGAACTAGAACAAATGATCACAAATTTGAAGGTTCAAATAGAAGAAGACAAAATTATTGAAGAAGCACTCAAAGAACATCTAGAAGAAAGAGACAGGATCATTGAAAAATTGGAAGAAGTGATTGTCACATTAATAAAGGATCTTCAAAAGAAAAATATGCAGAACAGCTCAAAAATTTTTGATGACATTATTAGCAGTCAAAAACCTCATCATGACAAGTCCAGAATTGGATACAATCAGACAAAAAAGGGATCAATACACAAAACAACAGAACAAGAAACATATCCAAAAATCTATGCAGAAACAATCAAAGGGGATAGGAATATCTACAAGGAAGATTACAAGGACACTCCTCCACCGAGAAGATTCAGATTTCAAAATCAACAACCGATAGATAGGCCTCACGAAGAAGAAGGATTCAGAAGATAAACTCCTTTCAGAAGACCTTCAACTCCCAGGTATCAAACTATATTTTTTGGTTTATGTTATGCATGTAATAATTTTGGACATGAAGCTATGAATTGTAGAGCTAACAGTGGGAACATAAACAACCTTGAAAGTCATACACAAAGGGGTTATCCAAGAAGGCCTAGTGAAACACCAAGAAGAAGTTACAACAGGTTTGAATCATTGAGAATTGAAGTGGAATGTTACAAGTGTAATGATCCAGGTGGATATCGATGGCCACCCACCTTTTCCAAATGGCTCAAAACAGTTTTCTGGCCATTTTGGCAATTTACTATTTTTAGCAGGTTTTAACTTCCGGGGCCATTTT
>JZKD02S1672945.1:1304897-1317767 GCA_000966675.3 Picea glauca | reverse complement strand
CTCTTAGTAATCCAACATATATTAGACTGAACATGTCAACAGTAGTGTCTATTGGCACAACAGGGATGACCTCAATAACTTAAAATATCATTAATAATTTCCATGTTAATTGTCTTTTAAATTAATTATCTTTCACTTTATGGTGGCGTCGACTTGTACCCTTTACATCACAAATAGGGTTACAGGTAAGTCTCACTCTTGTACAATATAGCAAGGGATATCATACACCCACTAGTGCTCAGCCACTAGGGGCACATCCATTTGTTCTCAGCCATAGGGATGTCCACATCTCTATATAACTGTGTCTCACAAGAGAACCACACTCACTAGTGCTCAGCCACTAGGATCACGTTCACCTGTGCTCAAGCATAGGCACGTCCAACTCAACAGAACTTCTTTCTCACTGTGTTGCACAGGAGAATCATTTGGAGTATCACATCATCTCAACTCTATGCACAGAGGAGGCTAATACATCATTTCATCTCTGTCTCCAAAATGATGCACCCAACTCATGGGATTTTCCACACATTCACATGTGCTCATCCACAGGAACGTCCAACTCAGCGGATCTTCTTTCTCACTATGTTACACAGGAGAATCGTTTAGAGTATCATATCAACTCTCAACACAGAGGAGGCTAGCATAATGTTCCAGTTCTGTCTCATATAGGAACCACACACCCATCTCATGGGAACACCCAACTCATGGGCTCTCAGTCTGTGTTCTGGAGGATGTCTCATGCAGCTATAATCATCAACATTGTTCTCTCAGCAAAATTTGGAACAAATCTTCGAATGAAATCTATCTTGCCAAAGAACAATTGAAGGGTCTTTTTTTTAGTAGGGGGGCGTACATCCTTGATAGACTAGATCCTTTTTGGGTCAAAATAGATTCCCCCTTATGAAACTATGTGCCCCAATAAATTTCCTTCGTCTATCCCAAAAATAGACTTTTTAGGGTTTAGGGAAATACCATATTTCCTACACCTTTCAAAGACAATTATGAAGTGTGAGATATGATCTTTCCTCTCCTTTGACATGACTGTGAGATCATCTTGGTAAATTTCTATAATCTTCTGGATTAGGTCCCTAAAGTCAAAGTCCATTTCTCTTTAAAAAGTTGAACCCGCATTCATAAGGCCAAAAGGAATTCTTAAGTACATGAATGTTCCCCATGGTGTAGTAAATGTCATTTTGAGTTGATCCTCCCTTTTGAGTAACACTTGATTGTATCCAGAAAATCCATCTAGCATAGACATCATGCCTGCCCCAGTGACCCTTTGTAGTAAATGTTCCATATTTGGGAGGGGGTAATTGTCCTTTAGTGATAGTTGGTTAAGGTTTCGGAAATCAACTCATAAGCGAATATCACCACTCTTCTTTCGAACAACTACCAAATTAGACAGCCATGACAAATACCTAATGGGGACTATGATACCAGCTTCTACTATCTTTTGGAGTTACTTGTGTATCTGATTTTCCAACTTAGGGTTAATATGCCTTAGTTTTTGTTGAAAAGGTTTGGCTACTTCTGTTAAGGGTATGGCGTGTTGGATGGCATCACTCCTGTAAGCTTTCAAGCCATCATAAGTCCAAGCAAAGGAATCCTTAAATTCTCTTATGAGGTCAAGTATTTCATTTCTCTCCTTCTAAGTAGCACCCTCCCCTATCTTTACCATTCTTGGGTCTATCTCGGTCCCAATATTGAATTCCAAAACCTTATATGTTTGTTGTTTGGGGTTTTTTCCTTTGTAAATATCATGTCTATCAAAGAGTTATTCCAAAGAAATGCACCCTTTTGGTAGAGTATTGTTTTGAAGATCCATGGACTCAGCCAAGAAATTTACTTGTGAATCAATGAACTCTCTACTATTCTCCATGAATCTAAGTATTTGACTGTCATCCTCAAAAACTTTCAAATGATCTAATTTATCAGGGATTGATGATCTAAATAGAACCTCAATTTTGCACAAATTTTGGAGGGGGCCTTCACAAGGTTGTAAGGTGGATACTGAGATAGCCAGGGCATCTACTACGTAATTTTCCTCTCTGGGGAATGCTTCAATTGACACTACCTCAAAATATTTTACAACACGCCTTTCAAAGTCTTGGTATCTTTTGAGTCTCTAATTCTTTGTGGCAAAGTTGAGTAGTACTTTTGAAACTACTAGGTCTAAATCACCAATGACCCTCAAGTGCCCTATACCCCTATCAATGGCCAAATTAAGACCTATGATTAGAGCCTCATACTTGGAAACATTTTTCGTGCAATGATATGCAAGCCTATAGGAGTAGAAAAAGGTTTCTTTCGAAGGGGTAGTTAGGACAATGCCTACCCCTAAACCAAAACTAGAGTGAGCACCATCAAATTCTAAGGTCCATATTCCTTCAAGTGTTTTTCAAGGTTCATATTTTGATTCTCCTCCTTGAACAAACCAACTCTATACTCCATTGTTTACACAGAGGATTTGATCAGTGGGTTCTCTGGAGGCTTCAATGAGGCATCCAGTGATAGGTTCCTTGTGAAGGGTGATAAATACTCCCTCAGATGGGGCATAATGGATTTGGATCCTTGGTCTTGAAATTTTTTGCCTAGTTTTTCTACCAAGTCTTTGTAGAGCAAGATTCCCCAACTACTTAATGTGTCTATTACTATTACATCAATCTTGAAAGAGACATCACAGAAAGTATGGAAGGAAACCACCAAGTCTTTGATAAGACCACGTGTAATAGATCTCCTGTATCATTATATGGTCGTAATATACTAAGTGCCAGTTGATGCATGACCCTTTCAGTCATGATGTTTCTAGAAGTATCTGGGTCAAAAACGCAATTATGGAGAAGGAAATCATTTATTTGGAGGGTAACATAAAAAGGTGTGGGTTCACTATATTTTTTCCCAATGCTTCCAACATGAAAAATGACTGGGAAGTATTCTTACAAATCATATTCCTCAATTATTTGTGAAGGTGAACATTAAATGTTTTCTTTATCACCCTCCCAGTCTTCAAAAATATCTGCAGGGGCACCTAGATCCTCATGGGGTTCATGTTGTTTTGAAAAAATCTTGGCATCTTTCATGTTTGAAAACCCCTTATTCCAAGTACCAGTTCCCTTAGGGATAATAGCCAACTTAATTTCATCGTTTACCTCCAATATCTCTGGGAAATCATGTTCCTCTTCTTCCATGTTTTCCTCATTGAACCATAAAGTATCATTTTGGTCGTGAAGAAGATTGACCTGGGAAATAGGATAACCCCATTTGAGATTTTCTTCAATACAACAAGCACCATCTTGTGCCTCCTTGAGGTTTGTAGGGAATTGGTTCCTAAGGAAGGATTGGAAGTTTCCTTCTAAAGAATTTAGGTATTGTCCAAGAATAGCGGTCTCTGGTAGGAAGTCAGAATCAATTCAACCAAGTAATGTATTAAATCTATCATTAAATTCCCTAACATTTCCGTGGTTTTGTTTGAAAATTTTTAGGTATTGGGAATAAAGGGAGACCATGTCTTCCATCACACCCCATCTTTGTAGGAAAATTTGTTCTATATCTTCACAGGTTGTGAGGATTTTTCTTGGGATATTAGTGCTCCATTTTCTAGCATCTCCAGTAAGTGAGGCAAAGATATGTTTCATGAATGTGTCAGGATTCTCTTTCCTAGACTAATGGAAGTCATAGCTCTCACAAAATTTGGTCCAATGTGTGTTACCAGAAGCCCTGGCCTCTCTAGAAAACTTAGGTATCGATGAATTGACATCTTTCAGGAGATCATATAATCCCCCTTTGATATTGGCCAAGTCGAAAGGGTCGAAGATATCTTCGAGGGACCATTTAGGAAGGGCCATGGGAACAATAGGAACCATAGGATAATAAGGTTTGTACTGACATCCACTATGGGTCGTCATCAGTGGAGTCGCCAAACAATCTTCTTGAGATTATAAAAAAATGAGGGGATCACCCTCAATGGAGTCACCAAGTAATATTTTTGAAAATAAGGCTTTGGATAAAGGATTACCGAAAACGTTTTGTACGAGGAAAATTGACTCGATGTTCCCTGGGAACGATGCCAAAAAATGTTATCGCACAATCTATACTTTCCCAAAGCCTAAGGCAAGTAAAGGAGATTGGTGTAACCAAAAATATGTCTTATCACTGTCCCCTGAATAGGAAATCCCCACTTTCTAGGGATAGGCAAGATCTACCCCAGGGGAGGATTCCCCGGTAACGTAAAGGGCCAGAAAATTAAGGTTATGTTCAATATATGTTTCCCCCTCTCACTAGTTACCAAAGTCACTCAATCAAGGATGATTTTAAGGATGGAAATTTATTTTAAAATGTAGAAACCTTGGCGAATGTTACTAATCCTTCATATTCCAACGATAAATGTTTGGTGGTAGTTTTGTAAAAATATTCAAATTTCTAAGGATTTTATATAGTTTTTATAAAATTTTGGCGATTTTTAAGGTAAAATAATTTTATCCTATACAATTTGGGCGAATCATTTTTAAAATAGTGAATCTCATTTTTGGAAAAACCATGAAAAATTAGCCCATGAGTGAAATTTAGCCCCTAAAATCATCCATGCACTCAATCCATGTCCAAAAGATGAGGTTAATGAAGTGCTTGATGTACCTACCCGGAACAAGACAATATAGCATGCATATACAATAATTCCAAGTACAAATATGATAATAACACCTCAATAGACAATGGGCAGTGACAATAAGTGCTAGATGATATAAAATTGAAGCAATTAATAAGTTTACAACAACAATTGATAAAATGTAATAGTTGCAACAAATACTCCTCCAAAAATCTTGAAAAGACAATGAAAATATAGCATTGACTAAGTAGTATGATAATAACTCATCATAAGCAATTTCTGAAATGATTAGCTAGCAATCAAAGTTGAGTTTGCAAAAAAATTGATGGAATTAGATGGATGTAGCAAACATTTATAACATAAAATAAGTATGTTTATCTAGGCTAAACTAGGGTTAGAGATAGTTAGTAAAAGCTTAGGAGAAAAGTGTTTGAGTGTTTAATAAATCCTTCAACAAGAGAGAGGCAACAACTAGTGCCTTCTAGGGCTTATGGAGTTAAGTGGACAACTTCTTCTAAGGCTGCAAATCAATCTGATAATGCACAAAATTCTAAGAGGGAAAATGCATAGGAGAAGTAGTAACTTAAGTCCCCCTATGTATTGACCTCAAGAGACAAGATGCTAGGGTCTAGGAAATTCTAGGCCCTTAGACCTCACTCTCCTTAGGCTTCTTATGGAGTAAAAATTATGCAACGATAACTAAGTCAAAATCCTTAGAGTGATAGCAATTTAGGGCTCTAGGGTTTTACTAGTCACTAGATCAATTCAATGAAAAGCTTGGCAAATAGAAAGTAAGAAAGTAGCAATTTAAGTTCCTTACTTCAAGCATTGAGTATATCATGCAATTTCATAATCTTGTATGACCAAATAAAACCATACACGAACCATTCAATAGATGACAAAAAACACAGATTTTACTTACTTGCACCAAGTATAATCATGAAAACACCATGCAACATCACCATAAAAACTTCCAAGATTGATCCAAGTTGCAAAAAATAGTCTTATACAAGAGTGTGCCTCACAATTTCAGCCAATTTCCCTCACTAGGGTGCAAATTTCAGACCTCTTCTCTCGTGTGACAAGTTGTGATGTGTAAAATGAGAGTAATTTATGCTTATTTATACAAAACTTTGAACTTTAATTAACTTTAGGTCAAAAATAAGGTCGACCTGTCCAATTTACAATAAAATTCAAATTTGACATAATTAAAAATGATTTGCATCTAAAGACACTTGCAAGGGTGACGCCATGCCCTTCTAGGGTGACATTGAGGCCTAAAGGTGGAACGTTGAGCTAAAAATGATGCCCCGGATGATGCCCACGTGTGCCACCAGAAGCCCCAGATGATGCCCACACATGCCACTAGGCTCATAAATGCCTCCAAACTAAAACCATAGCTCTGGATGATGTCTAGGGCTATGATGGTGACATATAGGGCCCTCAAGGGATAATGTCCATGTGGAAGAGCAAGGTCCCCCTGGGTCTAGGTCTGCCAGGGTGCCTCCAAAGGCATCGTCCTTCTTTTTCTCGGTGCAAATCTTCAAATTATTCTTACCCCTGGCTGGGGTTGCAGCATCTGTATGTGGGCTTTAAACCCCCATGAAGTTCCAAGCTAATCATTCCCTCATGTGTACCTTTCCACCGGGAAAGTTCTTGCAAAAACAACAAGTACGCCCTCCAAGGGTTCATAAGTCAGAGGGATCATAGCATGTAGATCACATCCAATAATTAAATTACCCAAACATGTGCATCAAACCCTCCTTAACCCAAACAAATTCTCAAAGACGTTATGCAATTTGAAAATTTATGTTTGGAGAAGGTCTCAGGGTGCCCTATTGGGCTAACCTCTCTTAAGTTTTGGGTGTTTCTCAGATGGAATATATTCCAAGTCATGTAAGTGTATGAGGTGGGATGGGGCAAGTGTTTGGGCATGGGGTGCATGTGATAACATGGAAATGTAAAGTATTACCTGTGGGTTCCTTTGTAGAGGGTGAGTTTCACCTTGGCATAAATCCAATTGGTTCCTAGCCCATTCATTGCCTTTTATTCTTAGCTTTATTTATTTTAATCTTTTTTTCTTGTGCTTCAAGGGGATAGTTGGGGGCCACTATCCTGGCTTGATGACCATAGGTGACAGCGTTATCCACAAACATTTCATGAAAATAATGTAATATTCAGAATAGTGCACAATTGTAAGGGAGGGAGAATGTAACATCCCCACCATAATCCCCAGTTTAATTTGTTCATAATGTATATATGAATGTGGTTATGGCCAAGTGATGCAATATGTGAATGTATTTCCTGTTTTTAAATAAAGAAAATGTGATACCATCTATTGGGGGATATGGACAGAGATGGGGGATAAGTTTTCCATGAGATAAGAGAGTGTCTAGGAGGGGCCCAAGGGGAAATTAATTATGGGTATTAATTCAACCCATTTTTTGGAATTTTATTATCATTGGGGATAACTTCTAATTTTATGTTTGAGTTTATGAGATCTCAATCATTAAACTCATGTAAGAGGGTGGATGTGACAGTCACATCTCATAGTTATTGGAAAGCATGGGGCTGAAGTAAAATCAACATTGGGCAGAGTGAGTAGTCAACTAGCTTGGGTAAAATAGAGGAAATGTGTGGGAAGTTACAAGAGTTTTTACACATTCAATTTTTCATGAACACCAAGTGGAGAGCAGAGAGAAAGAGCATTAGAGCTAGACCAAGAAGGCAGGGTGAATTCTAGAGCATGTTAGAGTGTTTTGGAGCACTTAGGATCTGAATATTGAAGAGCCATATTGCCAGGCCTGAAGAGTGAACTCTTGTGTGAATTGTACTGTAAAAAGTGTTGTTGTTATTGTCGGTAGTTTTTCCTAGTAGTTATTTCCCTTGAGTTCTCAATAGAGAGATTCCTAGTTACCTATGCCAAACAGACCTTGATAAACGAATGTGATGCCCAATTGACTAAGAGAAATGAAGGGGTACATTCCTTGGGTTGGACAAGCCAAGAGGAAGAGAGATGGAGGAAATTTGGGATAGTTGTAGGAGAATACCAATGGGTTGTGGGATATCTGAGTTGTGAGGGGATAGTGAGAGACACCATTTTCTTGTGGATTCCTAGCCCCAACTCGGGGGTGACTTGCTATTGAGATATGAAATAGCAAGTGTATCGTTGGGTGGAACTTCCTTCCCAAGCAGTTGGTTTCACAACTATTTTTAAAAAGATAAGTGTTTATTTGTTTTCCTACGTTAATTTAAGATTTTGATTGTTGTGGATTTTACTATGTGCATGAGGATGAATTATATGTTGTTGTGGTGAATTTATTAGCTTCATTTATGTTTTTAACTAGTACGGACAATTGTCTGAGCTTGATTTTCATGTTGTTCATAATTTTGTGTTTAAATGTATATGCTAATCGATATTAATAGTAATAGTGACGAAATTCTGGCACGGTGCTCAAATCATCGCGTGTGCTGGGAAATAGTTTCCATGCATAGTGAAAAGTTTGTCGCACACATGGTTTGTCTCAATGAGAAGGAAACATTCTTGTTAGCTAGCATTATGTAGTTGCATC
The DNA here is from genome assembly GCA_000966675.3 of Picea glauca. Taxonomy (NCBI): domain Eukaryota; kingdom Viridiplantae; phylum Streptophyta; class Pinopsida; order Pinales; family Pinaceae; genus Picea; species Picea glauca. The sequence goes on along the minus strand of JZKD02S1672945.1, from coordinate 1,309,592 downwards.
TAAATAATTCATATCTGCAAAGGTTAAATCTGTGTATAATTTGTAGTTGGTAGGCTACAGGAATTTAGTTAGCAGAAAAATTTCAAATTTATCTGTATTTTCCACAAGTGTTGTTCCTCAGTTAAGTTGGGGGACGTTACAGAAAGACTTGAAAATTGTTCACTTGTTGGCTTTTCAATTTTAAATTTTAATGTTTTTATACTTATATTATAGTTCCTCAATTATATTATATTGATTACAGTATTTACTACTGGAACTTGTTGGGTTGAAGTGAATTATGAGTATAGTATGAGTACAGTATATAAGTTTTCTTGAAATTTTTGTTTTCTTTTATTTTGAAGAATCAGTTCTACCTTACTAATATGTATATCACATTTTCTATAAAAGTATTTTTTACCCTGAATACATATTTTTAAGGAAAATAGAATTTCTTATTGTTTTTTCTATTTTAATTTTACTATCATCTTTGAAGTTGGTTAAGAAGGAATACGGTTCCCTTTGTGGATATGGATGCATGTCTAAATTAATCATTTTTCAATCATACTTCTTTAAAAAAAATCATCAAATAGTTATTTAAAGTATTGCATTTGGAATCACTCAAATCTCTTCAATTTACTTGAAGAGGAACTCAAAAAATCAAAACCGACACTTTGAGGATTACCCCCTCTGGCTTCTAGAATCTTTTAGCAAGCCTAAGGCAGGGAGGATATTTTCCTCCATATGTTTCTTGGCCCTGTTCTTTTTACAGAAATATCCTAAGGAATAACATAGCCTGGAAATAGAAAGAGAATTAACTCCACATCTTGAGAATGAGTGATAAGCCTCTTTGAGGGGGCAACCTCCTTTTACAATATAACAAATGTACAATATGATATGCCTTCTAAAACTATGTCTCATCGATATATATAAGAGACAAAGGGTACAATTACAATTAAAGGGTCTATCCGACCAATAAGGACAACACTAATATAATGATAGAAATGTAATAAATCAATATTTAGGGATCAATATGTCCCTCCCCTTCAAACAAGTTTTTCCCTAAACACTTAATTAGTGTTATAATATGAAATATGTGTGCTCGTTTTACCATTGACAATACCCTTGTCACCCAACCATAGGCCGAAGCCACCCTTCAAGCACCTTAACCTTGATAGAGAATCACTCTGGAAGCAAACCCTAGGATAGATAGCCAAACAAAGGGTAGTGCACCTTTCCCCAAGGATAGCGCACCAACAAGAGTTGATCAGATGTTCCAAACCCTAGCCAAGAGATAGTTCAAGCGTAACTTCTAGTTGTAGCAGCTGCAACGGCAGTTGTCCTCCAAACCTGCGCACAAGATCGGGCACTGCAATTCTGAGACTGCATGCCAGAATGAGAACGGGCCTCTTGTATTTATACTAATTCTGGCTAACTTCCTGGGCCGACTTATCATTCTGGGTATCTGTCTGTTCAGTATATATTATTATTTATGGCGGACTTCTTCTCTTGGAGGCTAATAACCTAATATAAATTATCTTCTTGAGCCGACAAGTCTTCTAGGGTTATTATCCAACTCATTAGGGTTTATTCTTGCTTCCTGGAGTATTATATCCTTGTCAGGTTTACACATGGAGGTAAATACCTCCCGCAGCTACCATAATATCAACACTCCCTCCTAGCTAGGGAGGTATTACAGGTAATGGTCTTGAGCAAAAAAACATACCATTCACCTGGTACCATCAACATAGTTGTATAGACTAGATCATGAGCATCATCATCATCATCAGTGTCATCAGTTGCATCATCTCTCGAAACCATACTCTATATGATTAATCAGATATAATGCTCACTCCACAAAGTGATATAATAGCCATTCTTCTGCTCTGAACCATTTTACGTCTGGGAAATCTCTGTCCTTTGATTATCCATCTAATTGATAATCATTTCCAATATTGTTGATAATCTTCAAGGCAATCAAAACAAAATATAACACGGCTATGTCTATCCATAATAGTACATAACTACAATCCAGTGGTACACTACCACACCAAGTAACACACAAGTACTTGATCAGAAACGTATAGTCACGAACAGTGGAACACATCCACCACAGTAGTATACATCTACTGTCATATAGTCTTCATAACAATCATCTGATATCAACCTGCACATAAACAATGTTATGATATAAATTGAATCATCTAGGCCAATCTTTCACTCACATATGTGAGATCTAAAAGAATATTTTCCCTCAGAGTAGAACAATGATATATATGGACTATTCTTCTCAAGCAAGGAAGAATAATTGTCATGTTTTCTGAACCTGGACCATTCCCCACTCTGGGTGATTCTTCCTACACTAATCAAAGTGCACCTTGGAGAGAATGTATAAACCCTAAGGATTGCCCATCCCTGATTGTTGAGCCTAGACCATTCCCCACCCTGGGCCATTCTTCCTACACTAATCAAAGTGCACCCTGGAGAGAATGTATAAACCCTAAGGAATTATTATCTAGACCATTTTCTCTGTTAACCACAAGAGGAAAAGATTGTCATGTATCAACCTCCAAAACGGACCATTCCTCATGTTAACCATAATGAGAAATTGTTGTCCAGCGAGGCGGGCTAGTCTTCTTGAGTAACCCTCAAGAAGAGAGACTTCCCTAGACCACTCCCCATGTTAACCACAATGGGAAGTCGTTGTCTATGATACATCAACAATCTGGACCATTTCCCATGTTAACCACAATGGGAAATCATTGTCCGTCAGAAATCTCAATCCACTTTCCGAACAAGAAAGCATCTGTCCAAGATGGACTATTTTTCAATATTGAAAATGAATGTCCTCAATAATATTTTCAGTGCTCCCTCCCAACCTAGGAGTCATCTCTTCCTTTTTCAATAAGGAAGTCGTCTCCATGAGCTACAGCTTGAGTACACAAACTCTTTCATCTTGGATAGAAGATTTACAAAATTGTCTGCTTATCTGCTCATCTGTGGAGATATGTATTGGAGAACCACTTTCTCATTTCTAGACTTCATCACGGATAATGTAATGCTTGATTTCAAATGTATTTTAGTATGGAACACTGATTTTTTGTAAAGGCTTCATGTAGCTCTGAGCAATAGAGTATATCATTGTTGGAAAATTGGAACATATCCATGTGGCACTTCTTTTGTCATCATGAGATCTGATCTACTGAGTAATCATCTTGATGTTATAGGGAATCTTCACCATGCTTTTGTTGTGCACTGGAGGTTCTCCACCAAGTTATCTTCTTCTATCTGCATACAAGGGTCTCTTTCTGGTATACCTCAAAGTCTTGAGATTGCTCTTCATACACTCTTTATTCAATTTCTCTTGAGAACATTCTTTGCATTCATCTGATGTAGAACTCCAACTCATGGATGTTGCAGATGATATAATGACTCATGTAGAGACATGTCTGGTTTACTGGAACAAGTAATCATCATAGTCTTCTCCCTCCGTCTGGGAGAACCTCTAGTTCTAGATCTCACAATGCTTTCATTCATAAGTCTTCCATACACTGTTCTTCATCACAACTTTCAGTTCCTCTGCTTGATTGCTTTTATTGAGGTTATATCAGGCTGACAATCTTGTGATTCTTGATACAATGACTGGTTGTTTTGGCTTCTCTTTCTTTCTTGGAATATTCATGTTCTTCCTCGTGTTTATCTCTTGGGTCCATGGAGTAGATTCCATTCCCTAAAGATTCCATTTATTTATTTCATCATAGGATCACGGATGTGGATGGACAACCCGAGATACTTATAGGCTTTTCTTCCAAGAAGACTTCTTATGCGGTTTAACTGAACACGTATTGTCTTTCATGGCTGCTATCACGGATATATACTTCATCATCTTCAATGGATCATAGGATGAGCTCCCTCCTAATCCTTGCTTCATGTATGAGTGCATATAATCAGCTCCCTCCATCTGATAGAGTCCATGCTTCCGTCTGCATCCTTATTGTCTTCTGCAATATATAATTATCTCTCTCTGTCTAATAGAGTCCACGCTTCCGTCTTGTTGTCTTCTACAAAAAATGTTATAAGTCTTTTTCCAATTTCCTCTTGATTGCTGACTGCTTTCTGTCTTTGCTTCTTCTGAGTCTCTTAATGATTGATTCATCTTATCTTGCAATAGCTTCCACGTGATTTGTATTTCATCCTTTCATGTGTATTATCTAATGATATCCATTATTATCTTGTTGTTCTTCCATAGGTATAGTTCTTCTTGGAACACATTATCTTCCAAGAGATAGATATACAAGATATGTACAAAGACGATGCAAACAACATATGTACAAGAAATAAGAAGAGTTTTGTTACCTTTAGAAGAAGAAGTCTCTTCCATCCTGCTTAGTCTTCTTTGTAGGTTCCTTTTCTTCTGCAATTGATGCTTCGTGTTTCTCCTTCCTTTTCTTTAGCTCGGGACAATGATTCTTGTAGTGACCATACTTTTGATAGTTGAAGCATTGTACTTCTGAAATGTCTTTCTCTTGATTTGGCTTCCTCCTTGAACCAAACTTCCTTTTGTTCCTGAAGTTCTTGAATCTTGCTGTGAATACTTGATCATCGTACTTCTTTGGTGTTTCTCTTTTTCATTGATCCTTGATTCTTCTTGAGCACAGCAAATCCAAAGTTCTTCAAATGTCGGATACTCCTTTCTTGTGTTCATGCTTGCGGCAAATG
>JZKD02S1672945.1:1274312-1298046 GCA_000966675.3 Picea glauca | reverse complement strand
GAGAAATTTACATTTATGAAAAGTGGTTAACCCTAAAATAAGGGAAATAGGTTAAGTGACCTAAAAATGAGTTAAGTGACCTAAAAATGGGTTAAGTGACCTAGAGGATTAAATTATAAATAAGATAGCAATGGTCTCTTGTAGATCATTCTTTTTTTTGGATCAATGGAGAGCTTCTTGTGAGAATATCTTTTGGAGTATTGATGGAGAGCTTCTTGTGAGAGCTTCTTGAGCATTTTTGGTGTGGAACACTTGAGAATATTGAAGATMTAYAKGTGAMTRAGGTAACYAAGSATATCTAAGCCGAATTTYAGAAGGAAGGTGAAGAAAAGAGGGCCGRAATTGAAGGGAGGATAAATTCTTTTGATGATGCTTTCTAAGGTATGTTATTTACAGGTCATCTCACCATTTTTGCTATAAATTTTTTTATATAATGATTCAGACCGTGAAATTTCTATTCCATTGAGAAAACATACCCAAGTATCTATGGTAAAAAATTCATCTTGTGGGTCGTTGTATTTTTGGAGTTACACTCCGTGGAAAATAGGGTTTGTGGCTAGTCCTCAAACTAGTCAAAAACAGGTGTTTCGGGTAAAAAAGTCATAACTTCTTCATAAAAGATCCAAATTCAGTGAGACCAAATGTGTTGGTTAGGGTATAGTCTGTAGTATTTTTTTTAATAGTTTCCTATCAATTCAACGAATATTTTTTGTGAGACACGCTCTACATTGTCGCTCTCTAGAATAAGTCAGAATTCAGCAAGGTATGCCATTTTTGCTATAACTCCTTTTCTAAGAGGTTCCAAGTAGTGCCACCTGGAGGAATTGTATAAAACACACTGAATAACATTGTGTATCAGTTTCAGATCTTTATTCATTAGAGGTACAAAGTTATGATTATTTCAAGTTGGGGTTGTTGACTAATCCAAAACTAGTCATGGTTGAGACAAGCAGTTGATGAGTTGGCACATACATGAGGTGTATAGTTGATGATGTTGGTACATATTGATGAATAATTGTTGATGAGTGGTTGACACATGATTTTTATATACTTGGTACATGGTTGGATGCACTTGTTTATGGTACAGGTTGATTACAGGTTGTTTGGCATAGGTTGGTGCATGGTTGATGCACTCGTTTATGTTGACAGATTGATATATGTTGAGGATTATTGTCTCATCTCATTTGGTGCTGAGAATGTAATATTATTCTTTCATATAGATTTGGTGCTCTTGTAGAGTTGTACTCTATTCAGTTGTTGATTGAATTCCATAATAAAAAGAAAAATTGTGCATACATCTTGTGTTCTTTGTGTTCCTTCTGGAGATGATGTGTTGATGATATGTTGCTGATATATGTTGTTGATATGTATTCACATCTAACAGATTATAAATGACAACAATGAGTAATGAGAAAATGTTGAATGTTAACTAAGGAGTTTTTGTGTAAGAGGGAAGTTTTGGGAAAAAGATCCCCACACTCATTCACCCCCCCCCCCCTCTAAGTGTGGTAGGTGTGTCCAACACTAATAACCTAATATAAATTATCTTCTTGAGCCAAAAAGTCTTCTAGGGTTATTAGCCAACTCATTAGGGTTTCTTCTTGCTTCCTGCAGTACTCTATCCTTGCCAGGTTTACACGTGGAGGTAAATACCTCGCGCAGCTACCATAATATCAACAATTAGTAGTGGATGTTTCTACATGAAGAACTCATCTTACCATGTTTCCTCTTCTACTAGTATGTTCTTTCTCGATGAGGTACTTGGTAATTGCTCAATTTCATAGTCGTTTGATCCTCATTTCAAGGATTTTTTTTTGTTCTAGTATGATTTTCCCTTCTTCATTAATCTATAGTAAAATAGTACAAACTAGGATTTTGTCATTGATTACCTTCTTTAAGAAAGAACCATGGAAGATTGGATGTACATGTGAATATGGAGGCAACTCCAATTTGTAAGTCATACTTCCAATCCTATGCAAAACCTTGTAGGGACCATAGTACTTGGGTGCTAATTTATTGTCCTTCTTTTGTTGCTTGAGGTAAATCTATGTGTATGGTAGAAATACCCAAATCTCCCACTTCAAATTTCCTTTCATTGTGATGTTGATATGATTCTTGTTTCATCCTATTTTGTGTTATTGTCCTTCAATAGTTGGAGAACCTTTTTTTGGTGATCAATGTGGTCCTCCACTACTTGAACCTTCACTTTCCCTCTCAAGGGTGATGTGATAGATGGAGAATAATAGCCATGAAGTGCCATAAATAGAGACATTTTTATGAAGTATGGAAGGACATGGCGTAACACCATTCTGCTAAGGGAAGCCACTTGACCTATTGTGTTTTTTTATCAAATGAAAAGCAATGAAGATACCCTTCTAGACATTTATTTTCAATCTTAGTTTTCACAATGGATCGATGATGGTAAGAGGAGTTGTGAGCTAATTGAGTACCCAACAAGAAAATAATTCAATCCAAAAATTTCCAATGAAAATTAGATCTCTATAATTTACAATAACCTTGGATATTCCATATAGATTCTAACTTGTTTCCATGGATATTGTGGCTATTGTACTTTCTTTAAAAGGATGAGAAAGAGAGCAAAATTGGGCATTGTTTGTGATTTGATCCACCACTACCATTATGACATTATTTCCTTCAAACTTGGGTAGGCCTGTAATAAAATCCACTAAAACATCTTCCGAGTGTTGACTTGGTATGGCTAATGGTTGTAGGAGACCTGGGGTCTTGATTGTCTCTCCCATATTATGTTGGAAAACCACACATGAGAAGTGTGCAATTTCAAAAGGACCTTATCTTTGAGTTGGGAATTCTTACATAAACATAGACAATCATGATACCAAAGTAAATCATTCTTCCACATAAACTTATCTAATGTACTTGGGTCCTCTTCTAGTTGTTGCATGATCTTGCATACCTTCTAATCTTCCTTTCATTATATCCTTGCTTCTTCCACCCAATTAGATAGTTGAATGGAAATAGCACACAATAAGTCCTCTATGTCTTCTTCTTTCCTTGAAAGTGCATCTACCACCACATTTTGTTTTCATTTTTGTAGATAATTTGAAATACATAATCTATCATATGTGTAACCCATTTTTGTTTCTCTTCTGTAGATAATCGTTGTTCCAATAAGTACTTCAAACTATCATGATATAGTTTTACCTTGAAGTGTCTTCTTATTAGGTAAGGGCATCATTTCTTAACTCCATATAATAGGGCCAACACTTTTGTTTCATAAATCAGTTTGAGTTCAATTATTTCCTTTCTATGACCGCTCTCAAAGGCAAGGGGTCTTCCTTCTTGCATTAAAACTGCACCAATGCCATACCCTGAGGCATCACACTCCACAATAAAGGTGTTTTGTGAATTCAAGCTTAGCCAAGACAGGAGTTCTACATAGAGCCTCCTTAAGTTTTTCAAAAGATTTGGTTGCTTCTTGAGTCCAATAAAAAACCTCTTTTTTTAATAATGTTGTTAGAGGTACTACTATTTTACCATAATTCTTGACAAACTTGCAGTAATAGCCCGTCAATCCTAGAATCCCCTAAGATTCTTTATGGTTTTGGGAATTGGTCATTCCATCATATCTTTAATTTTGTTAGGGTCCACTTTCATGCCTTCATGAGATACAATATGACCCAAATATTCAACTTCTTGAACCCCCAAAGGCACACTTGGAAGGCTTTGCAATTAGTTGTTTCTCTTCCAATAGTTTTAAGACCATGTTGTACATGATCTTCCCAATATTTGTTGTATATTAGTATATCATCAAAAAATACCAACACAAACTTTCTAAGTAAGGGTATGAAAATAGAATTCATCAAGATTTGAACTGTTGAAAGTGCATTAGTAAGGCCAAATGGCATCACCAAAAACTCCTAATGACCTTGATGTGTTTTAAAGGTTGTTTTGTGGATATCTTCTTGCATCATTCTGATTTGATGATATCCAAACAGAGATCTAACTTGGTAAAGAAAAATTATCCTTGCAATTCATCCAATAATTCATCAATGACAGAAATAGGAAACTTATCTTTAATGGTCATTTTGTTGAGATCTCTATAATCTAGACACATGCACCATGAACCTTCCTCTTTTGAAACATCACCATTGGTGAAAAGAAATCACTTTGGCTAGGTTGAGTGATGCCAACCTCTAACATTTATTGAACCATATGTTCAATATCACTCTTTTATGCATATGAGTACCTATAATTCCTAATGTTAGGTGGTACACTTCCCGGTTGCAAATGAATAGCATGGGAATGATCTCGAGCAGGTAAAAGACCCTTAGGAATCTCTCCAAATACCTTGGAATGATTGTCGATAACTTATTGGATATCCATGGGAGCAGAGGGTCTAGATGTTTAAACATTTAGTGAGCACAATTGTGAAATTACACCATGTTGTCCCTTTTTTAGTAATTTTTTCATTTTGTTAGATACTGTCACTTTAGATGGTTTCCCTTCGATACCTCTAAGTTCAATTTCCTTGCCTTCCAAGGAAAATCTCATGAAAAGTCCCTGAAAATTAAGGGCTATTGTTCCCAATGTTTGTAACCATTGAACCCTTAATACAACATTAGGAGCACCCATTTGGGTTGAAAACATGGGATTATCCAATAAATACTCCCATATATCGAGCTTAATACTATGACACTTCCCTGAACAATTTATGGTACCTCCATCTGCAATCATTACTTGAAACTCTAGTGTTGGATATATAAATCAACTGGGAAGTTTCGCTAATTTGTAATTAATGGAATTATGGGTACTACCAGAATCAATCAACATTGTTACATTTTTCTTTATATATCCTTCTATCTCGAGGGTTTGTGGAGTATTAATTCTATCCAATGCACGACAAGATATGGTTCGATTAGTCTCTTCTAGTTGTATATCTTGTGATGGTTCCAATCATTAATCTTCTTCCTTTTCACAATATATGTAGAATAATTTCCTCTCACCGCATTTATTCCCCTTACTATACTTGATGTCACAATGGAAACAAAGTCTCTTTTCTCTTCTTTCATCCATTTTCTAAGGTGTCAACCTTGTAGGTTGAGTGAGGTTAGTAGAGGGAACATGGTGCTCTCTATAGTTGTTTGTGGGCACCTTTCTAGTAGGCATATTTTCACTTTCAACTTTCTTGGCCACACTAAAAGCATGCTTCACATATTTAGGCTAAAAGGGACACACGTCATTTTGAATGAACTCCTTTGAAGTTCCCATAAAGACATCTAACAAATTATCCTATGGAATTTTCTTTACCTTGAGACTTAGTTTTTTTAAATTGTTGAAAGTGCTCTGAAATTGGACCTCTTTGTCAAACATTTTTCAATTGACTAAAAAATGTGTTGCTCTTAATATCCCCATAATGTGCTATCAATTCATCCATAAAAATGGACCAAGATACAATAGGATCCTTTTTTCATTCACAAAGCCATTAGTACCAAACAAATTGATCATGGTATACATACATGGATGAAAGAGTTACATTTTGTAAAGTGAGGACTTGGTGTAGATTAAAGAATTTCACCATTTGGAATATCCATGTTATACTAGGATTTTTACCATCGAATTTTCTCATATCAATCTTGGGAATTAAGTAGTTCCTTGGTGCCGAGTTGAACCCCCAATGATGCGGATCTTGGAGTGATGAATAATCGTGATTCTGGGACTCAATCCTCATGTTCTCCACATTTGTTAAAATCTTCTCCATTTGCGACTGGGGTTCAACAATTCTTTTATCCCTATTTTCAAGATTTCATTGCATCCCAATATCACCTTTAGGGAACCTCTCATCCAGGGTATGTAAGAACATGGTAGCCATGGAATTTTTTAATTGTTCCATCTTTTGATCGATGGAATTTTGTAACTTTTTTGTCTTTTGATCTATTTCACTTTTAAGTAATTCTTGCAAATGTGTCAAATCAATGTTTTTCAACATAGTACCACGCATTCCATTAAAGTGGTACATCAATAGGGATACATGGTACCCTAAGTCTTCACCTTCATGCGTCATGCATGATTTATTTGGAGGTTTAGCATAAATAGAACTTTTTGCAAAACCCTTTTCCATGTGAGAAAATAATAACACTCATTTTTTTCTCTTTATCACAATTTTTTAATCATCAAAATAAGATATTTCAATCAAAAGTTATGCTAATTTCAAGTTAACATACCTTTAAAAACCCTAGTTTGTAGACTATCTTGTTGGTTGAGCTTTCTCCCAAAGTCTCTCTAAAATTCCAGCCCCTCCGATTCCGAAATTTTGATCTGTAATAACTTGATGTGTCTTCTCTCCAATGCCACATGTTTGACCAAATTCCAATGTACCAAGAGAAATTTATGGTAACTTTCCCAAAACTTCTTGTTTTTGTCTCTTTCAAGAGAGAGAACTTGTATTGCCACCATGTGTCCAATTTTTTAGATCTGATTCTAAAATTTGGACCTGAAATACTACGATCTATTTTGTTTCCAATGGAACAAGTGGCACTCAATTTAGATTTTTCTAGCTTCATATATGACAGTTTTACCAAGAACACGTGTTGCTGACTAATTTCAGGACTAGTCAAAAACCCTAATTTCCGCAGTCTATATTTTTGAATGTATAGCAAAATAGACCATAAAAATTTTACCATAAGTACTTCAGTGGGTCTTCTCAGTCTCCCCAAATTTTTTCTATTTGAAACATCCCATAAAAATATGAGTTATTCTTCAACAAGCCTTGCCCAAGGTTTTTAGAAGAATCATTAGTTGTGTTGGACCTAACAGGAGATTGGTATTTAGAGCAAGATGGTAACTACGTTCCCATATATGAAAGTATAACAGCACAACCCAACAAGGACGGATTGGGAGGGTTGCTACCTACCAAAAATGGTTGGCTAGCTACATGATATTCCTAAGAACATTAAAATGTGTTCCTTTTTTTTTCATCAGTAAGAAGATGTGTGTGTGTGTGTGTGTGTGTGTGTGTGTGTGTGTGTGTGTTCCAAGGAGGTAGAAGTACAAAAGATATACAAAATGCTTGAGTAGACAAGTCATGAAATTGATCTCAGGAACCTTTAAAATTTTGCTTCTCATTTTTCCCATATTCTCACATTCCACATTTTATGTGGAGTACAGAGCTTAGTTTTTGAGTTTTCTTTCATTTTTTTACATTTCCATGTTTATACATCCCACATGCAAAATGTAGACTGCAGAGAATCTTGTTGTCTTCCTTTTGGTTGTCATTTTTCCCACATTCCAACATTTCACATCCAATGTGAAGTGTGAGACTTAGTTTTTGAGATTACTTTCTTTGTTTTGCATTTCTTCATTTTACATGTGGAATGTGGGCTACTAAGAATCATGTTTCCTTCCCCAAATTCCCATGTCTCCACAACCAATTTAGATGGTCCCCACATTCTCGCATCCAGTGTAGAGCGCTACGTTCCCTACATTCTAAGTCCCTATATTTTTGCATCCCTGCATCTAATCCCCACATTCCAAGTCCCTTCATTCTCACATCTCCACATTTCCACATCCGGTGTCTAAGTCCCTTCATTCCCGCATCTCTAGAACCATTGAAAATTTTAGAGTCTACCATATATGATATACCTTGACCCCACACCCTTGCATTCTACATGCCCTCCTCTCTTCTTGTCACTACATTTGAGGTCACAGTCTCCACGTTGATTGTTTGAAAAGAATCCATGTCCCTCAAAGCTATGAAGGTGTAGTGGTGAAGCAAATCTCTATTGGTTGTATTGAAGTAGGTGAGCTCGAGGTCCTCATTGGAGAGTCCTAAACCTTCGTTGATTGTTCGGTCACCAAGTTTGTTTGCTTCTCGATGAACATGCTTTGGAGAGGCGATCTTGAGATTATTGATTACATGGAGAATGTTTGTGAGAGCACTAGTGAATTTCCAATGCATCGAGACCTTTTTCGGATTTACACTTCTAAAAAGCCTTCTCAAAGTATCAATGACAACTAGGGAGTCTCCTTCAATGAGAAGATTTTGAACCAATTATGTTTTTTGGAAAGAACAAGACCCACTTCAAGAGCTTGTAACTGAACAGAGTTATTAATGTCAATGCCTCTAAAACTAGAGTAAAGGAGAAGAATTTTTCCTTTGGGGTCTCTAAGCATTCCTTTGATTCTTCTTGTCCTAGGATTTTTCTTAGAAGTGCCATCAAAGCTTATCTTAATTATGCCTATCAAGGGTGGGGACCAAGAGTTTTTGAAGAGGACTCTAGCCTAGAAGGTTTTGTGCTTGATATTAAACTTGGATTTTTCTAGGCCCCAAGAAGCGATGATTTTGGTGAAATAGGGATCCCAATCAAATCCTTTGAAGACCATATATCGACAAATAAGGCTTCTGTTATGTTCCTTTCTAGTAGCGTCCATCGATTTAACTAAAAAAAGGATTTGTACTTGAGACATGGGAGTATATTACATGCATAGTTGGCTATCTTATTTGTGAATGGCCTTGAATGCCATTTGGATAGAGTGAAAAGAACAAAGAGTTGACTTATGCATGTGGTTTTGACATAGGTGGCATCAAATCTTAAAGAGAACAAGATAAGCTACATCAATTTAAGATGTGTACCATTGATTCTTCATCTTCTTCACATAGGGGGCATCTCAATGGCCCAAGGTACCCTCTTTTGCAAAGGTTTTCCCAAGTTAAGATTTTCCTCTTTGCTACCAACCATAAGGAGGCTACTTTAGAGTAAAGAGAGCCTTGTCGAATGTGTTTCCCTAACCTTAGGGGTTCATTGTCATTCAAAGCATTCAATATTATTTTGTAAGCTTCCTAGACCGTGTAACTGCAACCTCCCTCATAGCCCCATCTTGGAGTATCTGGACCTTCTTGCTAACAAATGATTCTTGTCTGGAGGATTATCCATAGTTCAAATTTGCCTTGAATGTAAATAGACTCCAATCAAGAATTTTTGTTGCTCCATTCTTTGTAAAGAGGATGGATGTTTGCATTAACATCTTTTCAAAAGTGGTGAACTTTTGTCTAGCCTACTTCAATGAATTCATGGCTCAAAAGTTGATAGCATGGTTCTCTAATAGAAGAGGACATCTCTTGCCAAGGGTATACCCAAAAGCTTGCATTTTTGTCATCTTTATCTCCCAAAAGTTGTTCTAGTGGAGTAGATCCAAGTGAGATTTGGTGTGGTTCTAAATGAAGGATGCATCTGGGAGGTTATTTTGATGTAAAAGTTCCCACTCATCAATTCCTTGAGCATATTTGGCTTGCCAAATTTTTCCTCGTAGGGCTTTTGGGGAAAGCAATGATCTCCAAAGAATTTTGCCTCCTAAAGTAGCATTATGGTTTATTAGGTTTTTTAATCATATCCCTCCTTGGGTCTTTGGGGTGAAAATTTCCTTCCATCCCACTAAGGGTCATTTTTTTCCAATAAGGGCCCTCCTCAAAGGAACTCTTTGAAATTTGGTTATGCACTTGAGGACTTTGACTAGCCCAACTAGGGCTGAGAAAGTGACAATGGCGATAGCATGAAGAACATACTTGATGAGGAGTATATGCCTAGCAAGGGAGAGATATTTGAATGTCCATCTATGCACCATTTTCTAAATCTTTGTGTAAAGTAGTTCCCAAGATAGGTTCCTTCCAGTGTTCTCAATTAAGGGGATACCTAGGTAGAGGGAGGGGAAGGTTCTAATGCCAAAACCAAGAGTCTTCTTAATGTGCCTTTGGACAATGGGGTGAGTGTGGAAGAAAAAAAAATGGATTTGGAATCATCCAATTGCCCTCCTGAGGCTAAGAAGAAGGTGTGGAGAACATGTTTAAATGTTTTCCCTGCAAACATTGTATCATAAATGAATTGAAGGTGAGAGATAGATTCATCTAGGGGGGGAGTAGGAATAGCCTTTAATATGTCCAACTTCTTTGGTGGTTTTGGAAAGGTTGTACCCTAGGCCTTTAGCCATTAAAATGAAAATGAAGGGTAAGAGGGGATCTCCTTTCTTTATTCCTCTACTTACTAAGAAAAGGATTGGATGGAGAGCCATTGATAAAAATGGAGTAGAAAGTTGACATTTATCATGTTCATAGCACATTAGATCCATGGATCACATAATCCAAAGGCTTCAAGCATTTGTTGGATGAAGGTTTAGCAGAGTCTATCAAAGGTCTTGGACATTTTTAGCTTGATCATCGCTCTTGGGGTTGTTCCTTTCTTCATAGATTGTATCAACTTATGAGTAGCAATGATGCCACATGTTAGTCCCTAAAGTTGCACTTGACTGTGAGAGGGCAAGCTAGGGCATCATCAAATTATTGCAATAATATTTGAAGGGTTTTATGAATTGGTTTTTTAAAGGATGGTTGAAAGTTGGTTCAAGGTTTCAAGGTAAACATGAATTTCAGAATAAAACCAAGCGATATCCCACTAATTTGTTAAAGGGTAGCCACATAAATAAATCAGATAAATAAGCAAAATAAAGAGAGGAAATATGGAAGTCTTCAATTTGTTAACCCCGTATGGATTTTTTATCTCAAAATGTAATTTAGAAACAAGAACATGTGCTTGGAAATCAAATCTTGATAATAACAATAACAACAGATCTTCATTGTATTAATTAAGACCAAGAAAACAATGCATTGCAATTGAAAAATAGTCTCAAGCAAGAAAAGAAAAAGAACATGAAGTAAGAGAAAGTCTAACCATCAACATAACTTTTCCATCAAGTATCAATGTAAAATAAATCTGTCTTACAAAGAGTTCAAAACAGGTCCCTGAGTGTCCAACTTTTCGACCTTCATCAAGTCTTTCCTCTGTCTATTTAAACTATACAAAAATGACTACATATCCTATTTTCTAGTATGCAGTTAGTAACAAGACCTGGTCAGTGTCTATCTCCTAGGAGGATAAACTCAAAACGAGCACTTACATTGCCAAAGTAGTAATCAACTCAACAGCTTAATCCAAAACACTTTTACAACAACTTAGCAAATCCCACAAAATTTGGAAGTAATCTTAACTAAGTTATACATTCGAATTATCAAAATTCATTAGGTCAAAATCAAGTTGATCATCTTTTACTCCTTGGGTAAATAGTATCAAAACTTTCAAAGCTTATCATGAAGGGACTTCATAAGGCTATCATGATATAATGATTGCACTAGCTTTGGTAGTCCTCTGTTTCAGCTTGGTTGTGAGCACAATATTGTGCCAATACAATTTGAAATTAGATTCTCGTAGCTCCTTGAGCAGTGTCTTTTGTTCCTTTCTTTTTTTCTTGAAACCATGTATCTTCTCCTGTCGTTTGGCACTCCATTGCTCCACCTGAGTCTTTTATTTCTTTAACTGCTTCACCATTTTCTGGAGCTCTTTAATTTTGTCTTTATCACTTCTAACCTTAACTTTAAACTCTGGGAATTCTTCTGCAGGTGCAGGTTTGTTCAGGTCTATAGCAACCTGAGGTTTTCTCAATTTGATCTAGTATCTGGAGGATAATTCTGATCTATGATCATCGTCAGAACTATCTAAGTCCATGGCCTCTAGAAAATCTGGAATCTGATCTGGATCTACAGAATGATAGTCTTTGTCATCAGAAACCCCACCTGTACCTTTAAACATTGCTTCAGCTTTTGATGATCTAGTGGTTGCTCTTGTTATAGGTCTTGTAGAGTATTGAGCAACTCGTTTGCCTTTTCCTTGTGTCTTCCCCAAGTTTTTATTTTATTTTTCATTCCTGTGCAATGGAGGTATCTCTGCTTGTTCTTTAATACCTGCTTTAGAGTCTTCAGAATTGTCCTCTATGACTATAAGGTTCTCTTTTTTTATGGATGGGTCAAACATAGCCTTAGAGTTTACCCTGAATTTGTTGACAGCGCTAGTGGAGTTTCTCCTAGGGTATTTAGGCACAAGTGTAGGTTTCTTCCCCTGTTTTTTGCCCTTGGCACTTTTCTTAATGGTTGATTTATGTTTATGCTTGACTGTGGATTGAATTGGATTAACATTATAATCTTCATCCACATCTACTTCCATTTTAATCTCTGGATCAGGGAACATATCAATATCTACATCAGGTTTTGATTTCTTACCTCTACTGGTAGTAGCTTCTTCCTGACCTTTACCTACATGAGCATCATCAACAACTTGTTGAGTTTGCATCTGCCTCTTGTTGGCCCTTGTTACCCTAGTTGCATAGGTTTCTTCTTTAATTGGGGGTTCATTAATTGTACCACTCTGTTTCTGTGTAGTTTATCTCTTCCCTTTGGCCTTTTCAGATTTGTTTGGTTGTCGATCATTACTTAGAGACTGGATTAGCCAATCCCAGGGTCTTTGGACTTCATTCAAAGAAGAGATAACCAATGTTTTTATCAAAACTTGGTGGAAAAGACTGCCATTGGATCTAGCAGGATGAGACTGCACCCTTTTGAACATTTTAGATAGACTTTTTGGCAAAAATTAGGGTAAATTAAGGGGGTAATCTCTATTAATGTGCATTAACAATCTGATATGATAAATGTAAACCAGTGAGAACCTACCCTCGCATGTAATATACTTGTGAATGAAAATCAAGGCAGTATGCCACTCCTTTCTGATCCAGCTATGTGGTATTCTTTTTTTCCAATTAGGGTTCTGTTTTTCTGGTATCAAAAACTGATTCACGAACTCCATTACCACATTCTCTTTTTTCCACCACCTTTCTCCACCAATTAGCAATTTGCAGGCTCTTGCAATTGAGTGTTCAGTCACCATCATCAACAATTTCTCAATCACGACTTCAAAACCATCAAAGTTCTGTGCGAAGATCATGGAGACCTGTTCATCATGTCCTTAGAAGGTTGTGAAAAACTCAAACCAACCTAAGTCTCTAAACCTCTACACCATTTGTGGGTAGGCTTCAAGCAATTATGTGCCCTCAGGTTCCAATCTAATGATCTGTCCACTCTTCTTCAACGCCATGCTACTGGTACAGTACTGTAAAAAAAACTTTGCGCGGTTTGGGACTGAGAACTTTAAACCCTGTGACTATTAGAAAACAACAAACCCTTTTAATTCAATCTCTGCACACAACATCTGATATATTAGAATAACAAGTGATAGTGTCATTTAATAATATCGAGATGTGTTTGATTTGATACAGGTCCTGGCTGGTACAACTCGATCCCTTGCATATGATGGTTAAAACTGCAGCATCAACCTGAGAAAATATCGTGGACAGCATGCAAAGCCTCTAATTATGATTTGCACGATTATGATAAGATCTGGGTTAACTGGCGCATGTCAAAACATAATTATCCTTAGCGCTACAGAAATAGCACTATTCTTGTAGCGCCATTCATGACTTGGCAAAAATTTGAAATTTCAAAAGTGAAATAGACAAGTGATGTGACAAATCTCATCAAATCAAGTCCTAAACCTTCAAAAACTTAAGAAAATTATTTCAAAGTGCAAAAATGCAAAACATAGCAAATCAAGCCAAGGGTAAAAGTCTAAAATCCAAGCAACAAAGTATAAGCAAGGAGGATTTAGGATTAGGGATACTCACTTAATCAAGAACAGAGTTAGAGACTAACACCATCCAAGATTTGTCTTCCTCACACAGCCTCCCTACTCTTTGGAGATGATTTTCTCAAGAAGAGGCTTAAGACGGTTGGCTTCCACTTTTGAGATGACTTTGTAAGCTACATTACATAAGGTAATTTGGTAAAATTTATCGATGGTGTTAACACCATTTTCCTAGGAATAAGGGCAAAGAAAGTGGTGTTAAGTGTTTGCAATGTATTACTAGAGCCTATGGAGTCTTCAACCATGGCCTAAAGCTCAATCCCAGTGACATCCCAGAATTCATGAAAGAAATCTGCAGGGAAACCATCTAGGCCTGGGGCTTTCCCAAGTGCCATTTCTTTCACACCCTGCTCAACTTCTATCATGTTCGCAGGCTGCATCAAGGAGTTGTTTTTCTCATTAGTGATCAGTGTTGGAATGTTCACTATGATATTATTTATGGCTTCCTAGCTCTCGTAGGATGGCTCTAAGAGGAGATTTTAAAATAAGGAAGTGAATTATACTTCCAGATCATTATGGTCATAGTGCTCCAGCCCATTGGGCATCTCTAAGTTCATAATCTTGATAGTGTTTCTACAGTTCCGAGTTGACTTGTGGAAGGATTTGGAGTTTTTATATCCATCCTTCAACCAGCGGATGCATGATTTGTGACTCAATGAAAGGGGTTCTCTTTGATCCTTTCTAAGGTGGGCAATGGAGGAGGATTAGCCAATGGTCAGAGCCTGCACTTGGCAAGATGAGGGACTCCCATTTTATTCTTTCGTCCATAAACATTTCAATAGAAGAAAGCAATCATTTTTTCCGCCACATGATAGATTCCTCCTCTCTTGTTATTCCAGGGATAGTTGTCATCACTGTGGGTGGCGTGGCATCTATTAATTGAAGCTCTACAATCTTGTCTACAAATCTAGTGCAAATTCCATCTAGCCTGCAAAGTCATCCTTTTTTTCCTCAAGGCTTTTTATCATGTTGAAATCTCCCCCAATTATTTGCAGGCTACCAGGAGCATTTGGGGGTATATTGTGGAGACTAGAGAGGAAAGCTTCCTTCTTGGGAGTTGGTCAGTCCATAAACATTGGTGATGCAAAGGTAGAGGATCCAATAACCCTCAAATGGGGCTATAACTACCATCTGGAAGCTGCTAAATTGCTAAGATGAACAGAGTTTGGATTCTAGAGAATTGACAGTCCTTGTGCACTTAAGCCAACTACCATGCTGCCCCACCAGATCTTCTAAGAAAGTGACTGGATGTAAGTCTCCAAGCACTTGGTTTCTTGAACAAAAATGTCAGTGTTTTCCTACTTTATTTTTTATTCGAGTTGCTTTGTTTCATTGGAGAGTTGAGTCCCCTTATATACCATGACATAATCCGCATAGTTAAACTTGGTTGGGGTGAAGTAGATATTTCTCCCCAAGACCTTCAGCTTGCCTGAGTTGATGAGATGGTCTCTACACAATACTCCCCTCATAGACATGGAGAAAATCAGTATAACATCCATGGACAACAAACTCAACCCCATATTTGGTTCCCAGTTAAAAATAAGCATTGCTCTGCTCAAAAGCATGAAAATGATATGTTTAGCACTGAGTAATTAAATGTGATAGGTTTGCACATGGTTACAGTCTTGTACAAAGCATATGTAAAACACAAAGAAAGATTGCTAGCAGACATGTAGAGAGAATTATCAAATCTTGTGTATGGTTCCAATGTGATAATAAGCAATTTTCTGTTTGAAGAGTTAGTAGTAATTTCATTAAGTTACAGGCATAACTCCTCCCATTCAATAAACATCTTGTACAACCAAAATGACAAGAGTACATGGCATAAAAGAGGTCTATAGAGCATGTTCAAAACGAAACACAGCATTATTAATGACTGCTTTCCAACCAATCCGTCCAATCTTAAACCTAGACAAGGTAAGAAAAAATTGAAATTGTTGCATTTCACTCAAATAAAAACATTATCTAGAAAACAATTGTTAATAGAACCAAACAGAGACAAAATAATAAACATCTTTATTAAACAGTGGCAACCTTAAGCACCAAACATGCTTGTCATAAAGGCAGGTGGAACTTTGATGTTTTGCAATGTTCTAGGCAAGACCATTGTTATATCAAAGTTCCATGGCAGGCATTTATGGCAAGTCTGTCTGGTGCTTAAGGTTTGCCATTAGACAGTAGGTCCTATTTGAAAAACACCTTATACTTGGAAGTGATATACTAGGCATAATAGAAAGAATGGGATTGATATTATTTTTTCTAGGAAACAATTCCCCCGAAAAACCCAAGGATGCTTTCCCACATTCATGGATGGCATCCATAGTAAACCCATCAGCGTACATTGCTACACCTCACCCTCTGGGACCCTACAGACTGTGTCCCCAGCACCTGCTGCTGAACCCATTGACCCTTACCAAAGGAATCGAACCCGGATTGGTGGTAGGACAGCATGGTATTTAAACCAGCTGAGCTCACCCTCAGGGCTAGAAAGGGATTAATATATGCACAGGCAATTTTTCATAATTCAATGGTACGGGAGAATAATATTTGGAAAACACCTTTTACTTGGAAGTGATATACTAGGCATAATAGAAAGAAAGGGATTAATATTATTGTTTCAAGGAAACAGTGCCCCAGGGAAACCCAAGGACGCTTCCCCACATTCATAGATGGCATCCATAGTAAACCCGTCGGCATACATTGCTACACCTCACCCTCTGGGACCCAGCCACGAACTCTGTCCCCACTGCCACCTGCTGCTAAACCAATTGACCCTTACCAAAGGAATCAAACCCAGGTCAGCAGTAGGACAGCACGGTATTTAAACCAGCTGAGCTAACCCTCGGGGCTAGAAAGGGAATAATATAAGCATGGACAATTTTTCATAATTCAATGGTACTGGAGATATGTTGTGAGTATGGCCAGAGAATTTACCAACAGAATCAAAATGAAGATTCCACAACAAAATATAATAAAGCCTCATTTGCTGCATTTATCCCGGTAATGTAGATGAAATAAACATCTAAAATTTTAAGGGAAATAGTTTCTGTGATGGGATAACATTGACCTATAGTAATTTCAAACATTTAGCTATCACATGGTCTGCACATTGCAAACAAATCCAGATGTGTGCATGCTGGAGATTACTGTAGTAGGTCATAAACCCGTCATAGCTCTAATTACTAGTTTTGAATTTCACTTAGTTACATGAGAGGTAAAATTAGGTGTCAGGCACAGATCCATAATCCTGTAAATAGCAGCCATCAAACTTTCGATATCCTCGATTGTTTTAAACATTCTATCACTCACATATAGAGTTTTTGAAAAACATGTAAAGATAAATATATGTAAAGACGAAAACTCGAAGGAATTTCCATCAAAACATGTTACACAAGAATCACAAAGCGGTCTCCTGAGAGAGAGATATGATGTACAATCACATCACCCTCCACCATCAGTTTTTGAATTTCCATTTAAAATGAAGGTTCACTATATCCCCAAAACCCATTTCACAATAGAACGGCTATTCTGAATATTTCTCTTTTCCTCAGAAGTACACCATTTGTTACCGGCATATCACAAGAAGACAAAATTAGGCTAAGAAGCTAATCAAATGTAAAGCCGTTGTTAAATGCTCTATATTCTTCTGTGGGAAACAAAATACTAAAATAACTGAATGGGATAACGGATCATCAATATGTTATTCACATCTTAAAGCTCTTATAGTAGCCTCTCTGCAATTTGTACTGCATTTAGAGCAGCTCCTTTGCGTATTTGATCCCCACAAACGAAAATATCCAATCTGATCATCAACATATGGATTCCCATGTCAGAAATGATGAAAAGGGAGAAACAATAATACTACATGATCTATTTTACTTAGAGGCGTGTAGCTAATGAAGACATACCCATAATCACCATTTTGAGAAGCATCTTGCCTTATCCTACCAACAGCAACATCATCTTTATTTGAAACCTGTTTGAAACAGAGGTAAAAATTGCGTTAAGTCTTAAACAAACCACAAAGCTCTGGGTGGAAGATGCCATTACTGAAGGAATGGCCAATCCGAAATTCTAGTAACCATTCAATAAAAATTTACTTTGGCAATTACATTAGAAAAGTAAATTATAAAATTGTCGACCATGACCATCTTAGTTTATATAGATATCTAAAATTATCAAGTATATAAACCACCCAGGTAAATACTGTGAAAGATCTGCTTGACCTCGGCTCATCAAAACTTCATAAACACCAAAAATTGTTGAGGCCAGAAAATGACCTCAAGGGGTGTGGGAAAGTTGTTTGCAGCTCGATCATCAATGACAATGACCCCATCAGCCTTCTTAAGAATCTCTCTTGCAGTATCCTGCATATCAATATTGCAATCCTCGTTAGCCGATATCTCGCTTTGTATGAAGTCAGAACTGGCAATATCTACAGGATCTGAGATTTACAAGTTGTCTTCCATTTTACACCAGAAACACAAGGCATATAGTTCCTTCAAGCTGAAATCTGACATATAACCGAAAAACAAACAAAATGATTCCATCATTTTAATTATAATTGTTTGCACAACTGAAGCATATAAAATCCATATTGCATCAAATCATTACTCAATTGTGTGGCAGTTTTGTGACAATCAGTGCTAGCATGAAAAAGAAGACACAGGTTTTGGCAGACAAATTGCAGATAGGCACTTTAGATGTGCTTTGACAACACCATTGAACAAGCCATCGACTTTCTTTACTTGCTTTACCCATTTTCTTAAGTATTAATTAACAGCAGGACATAATCAAACTTGAATTTGAAAGGTAAATAGACAACGTTGCACTAATTAATAGCGGAACTAGATAAAACAGATTGACGTCCTAACAGGAACTTTTATATATTGCATCCTGACAGTTGAAACAGCTAAAGCGGTTTGTTTTCCAGTAATGCATATGATCACCAGCAGTAGCCATTTAGCAAATTAAACATGATAGAGCATTATCGACAATGTGAATATTTGAACATCTCTAAACAATCAGCTCCTGCCAACATAGGTATTCAAGAAAGGTAATTTAAAATACATATATTGGCAAGATGGTGAACCGGTATCAAATGTCTGCCAACAGTCAATTTGCTCTTATGGAAATCATTGCATGAAAACTCTGCCCATGTTAAATTATTTTGAAAGGTAGAGTGAATTTTATTGGAGATCAAGTAACCAGGTAACGAATATAATCAGACATCATTAATTATGCATGAGAATTTCCCAAGTGAAATTTAACTTAATTTGAAGTATATGGTAAGTGCACTATTATCACAAAGAACATTAAAAGTAAGACACCGTTAATTATGCATGAATATTTTCCAAGTGAGATTTAACTTGATTTAAAGTATATGATAAGTGCACTATTATCAGAAAGAACATTAAAAGTAAGACATCTAAATGGAGCCTCCCCTGTAGACTGTTACAATGGAACTTTAGAATCCTTTTTGGATCAAATTAAATCTGCACTTTTAAGGTTGGAAAAAATAGAAAATAAGGTCCAAAATCCATACAATGGTCTAGTTTGGGTAAATTTATCAGTTTTGAAATTGTATGATGTATCATATCCATCTATAAATATTACCCTGCAATAGACATTGTTTATCTTCAGAAAATCTAAAATACATTTACCAATCAACATATCTACATGATAACGATGCTAATGCCAAAGGAAAGTTGGATTTGATAGAAGAGAAAGATGGGATAGGCAGCCCCAAGGTAGTACAGACGAAACAGGATCGAAAATCCATACAATGGTCTACTTCAGGTAAGTTCATATCAGTTTTAAAATTGTATCAAAAATCATATCTATCTATCGCCCCTGCATAGATATTGTTTATCTTTAGAAAATAAAAAATCATATCGATCTATCAAAATGCCCCTGCATAGATATCGCCCAAGATCCAGCATTTTCATTTCACTGTATGCCTTGTTCTCTCTAAGCATGTAGTTCAGCAAGTGTGACAGAACGTTTCACCACCAGAAGGAGAAGGGTAGTAAAATCCTCCGGCGGCTCAGTTTAGACTCTAGAGATATCAGGGAGACTCGAGAGTGTGTCAGAATAAGAAAGCTGATATTTTACTTGTGGCGGGATTTTGGAGACGCTACAAGATCCCTAGAAAATGGAAGAAACAATGGCAGGAGGTGGGAGGAAGTGTTTAGGGATCCTGGGAATGGATTGTGAAGAGTGAAGGGGGCACTAGGAAGGAAGGGGAGCAGACCAAAGTATACCAGACTGATTCTTTAGAGAGGAGGGTTACCTGTATGAAGGGCAGAAGCCCAGCTCTTGAGTTTTAACCAACCAGACTAGTGAGTTTTGGAGGAAATAGTGGCAAGGTTGAAAAGAACTAGATGACAATGGTGAGGACTCTCTATTTCCTGTTGGACGGAGAATCCACTGAGGATAATGCAGGATTCCCAAGCAGCAACAATGGCCCAGATGGAGGTAACCAAAGGGTTTCTCAACCCCATTTTGCTGATTTCTCCAATTCCAGCACTATGTTTACACTGTATGTAAGCAAAGGAAGGAATCACCAAGGCATTGTAAGAAGAAGATGGAATGTGTGGCCACCTTCCTGCCATCTTTCTCAGCTTAGTAAAGAGCATTTGGTAACTCTTTTGAGTTTTTGTATTTTGTTAAACCTCAGGGGGTATGAGGTTTGGCAGTTGAAATTAGTAAACCTCCATACAATCAATAGCTGGTAAATATGCTCTTATCTATAGACAGGAAAGCATCTAATAGGATCTGCAGATACAGCCCACCTGTAACCTTTGTATAATTGATTATTAATTTATTTATAATATCAAAGCTTTT
The DNA here is from genome assembly GCA_000966675.3 of Picea glauca. Taxonomy (NCBI): domain Eukaryota; kingdom Viridiplantae; phylum Streptophyta; class Pinopsida; order Pinales; family Pinaceae; genus Picea; species Picea glauca. The sequence goes on along the minus strand of JZKD02S1672945.1, from coordinate 1,277,644 downwards.
TGACTAACAAAAGGAAAAACATAACCCCAAGTTTTTTGACTAACAAAAGGAAAAACATAACCCCAAGTTTTTTGACTAACAAAAGGAAAAACATAACCATCTATCTTTATTACATGCCTTTCCCAGAACCAAAATCAAGTATAAATTACTGCTAGTGGATTACCTCATTGAGTGACTTCTCAAATTCCAAATTTATACTCTCTGCATGTGCCCGCATTACTGGGACCCGTATACAAGTGGCAGTGACTCTCACATCTTGATCATTCTGCAACAATTTCAGCATAAATAATCTGTGATGTGTACTGAACTTCTTTGCACTTTAATAAGAAAACAGTAGATATGTCAATAAGTTTGAACATACTCGCATTTACACACTAATAAACATCTTTAACATCAAGTGTTGATGTAAAATACTCACCCAAATTTTCCTGGTCTCTTTTACTAACTTCAGCTCCTCCTCATTGTAACCATTTGGGAAGACTTGCGAGTTGTGTGAAAAGAGGTTGAATGCATACTAAGACACAATGATATCAAGAAAAATGACTTGAGAAGATCCAGAAATTAACATACAGATTATAATCTATCTGAAAATCCGAGGCCTTACTTTCATCCTGGAAATGAACTTAGAAGTGTGCATTAATAATCTTGCCATATACATTGGGCATTGTGAACTAAACTAACCTGTTGACTGAAGATTTTGCAGGTTGGCTCTTTTCCTTCTAAAACCTAATCACATTCCAGATATGGAAATACAAAGCCACATATTTGTCAAACACTGCAACAGATCTTTATAAATTCATTACTACCAAAGGTGGTAAGATGCACAGAGAAAACCTCTCGTGTTTGCTGTTCAAGCTCAGCCATAGCTGCAGCACCAGCTCCACTGGCTGCCTGATATGTGCTCACCACCATCCTTTTCACCTATTCAAAATTACCCAAATTAATAATACAAAAAATGAAGCATGCATTTTTCTTCAGAAATCCTTTTAAAGAATTTATCAATCATGATAGAAATAAACAGCTCTATTTTCTTTCAATAAAGCTGCAAGCTTGGCTTGCACTCTTCCCATAGCTCAACCTAACCTAGTGAAATTGAGAAAACTCATGCTGCATGGATTGGTACATTAATAAAATTATCTTATCTTACTATACACTGTGCATCAAAGCCGCAGATAATTGGGACAGGAAGACCAATAGTGAATGTAGATATGTTTTTCTACATATTTAAAAAATGGACAGAATTCAGGTTATTTGGGTCTACAGAAACTAGAAGATCTGCCCATATACCAAGATCTTCGATCAAAAATTGGAAGAGATATTTCACAAAAAAAGAAAGAAAGAAATTCTACTAATGTCCCCAAATGACCAAATTAGGTCAATGGAACTCAAAATTACATCAAGTGACAATGTCAATGCAAGAGTGCCTCAAGCATCTTGTTGGGAAAAAAAAGTACCAAAATAACAAAACAAAGGGATCCTGTACAAAAGGAGAGGAAGAAAAGTACGCTAGACATGAAGCAGAGAGCAATCCTGTGCAAATAGAGAAGCTTGGACAGATCACAAGTAAATCCCAAGAAAAGACTTTGATACTCAGAATCAGAGGAGAAGCCTATAGCCCCATCAAACACCATTAGAGCACCAATGTTGAGCCCCAAGTCACATGGTTCATGGTTCATGTTCATGTTCAAATTCAGTAAAATAAAATCCGAATAATGTGTAGCAATAAAGTTAGTCATATAATGTCAATTAGGTGTAGCTCGAGTGGTTGTGAGGATCTCCCCACCCAGGTTCAAATCCCACTTTGTGACATGTTTGCTCTTAGTGAGCCAATTGTTGATGAGCTATATATGATCTATTCATGAGTTGTTGACGTGGCCTTGTGCCCTATAGAATCTAGGGTTTACCCTGGGTACCAACCTCAAAATGAGGTGAAGTGTCCAGGAGGTTTCCCCCAAAATATACCTAATTGGAACAAAAAAAAAGTTCACCATATAATTCGTCCTATAATATGTGTGTTTATATATCTATCGTTTTAACTTTTAATTAAATTTTTATAAAATATATAATATATTAATAAATATTATATATTATATATGAATATTTTAAAACCTACTTATATAAATATAACATTAAGATAGCCCAAGGGTTAACTTAATCAGTTGATGCCACTATTGCTAGGATGTTGCGTATTCAGGCACGCTGTGCCAGTCCATGGTTCGATTCCCATGAAGTTAGGCGCACTAAATCTACACCCCCGCTTTACTCTGGGTACCATCCTCAGAATGGGGGAAGTGCCCAGAAGTTTCTCGGGGATTTATTTATGGGGGAAATAAAAATATAACATCTAGATTATATATTGATATGATATTGTGAATTTAAAGTTGACTGACAGATGAGGTGAGTTAAAACCCTAAAAGTAATATGGCAATATGCTGGCGATCAGGAAATGGAGGGGCCAAAAGCCGTCCCATTTTGACCAGCGATAGCGTCCCGTAAGATTTCAACCCAATGCATGTTTCATTCAACCAGCAACGGTGTATTCATTCAACCACGACAGAGGTCTGATGCATTTTGACTTGGGCATGTATTCATTCTGATCGAATGACAAATGGTTCATATTCATTTTGGCATCCCAACATTCCAGGAATGGCATGTATAATGTATACATTTGGGGATTTTCAGCGGTTGTATATGCATTTCAACATACTTCCGACAATGGAGCAAAGGCACATCTTCATTCTAAAAACACAGATTACACTGATGAGCAGCACAACAGGTAATAAAATTATTTTTCAGTGTTTCACCCTGTTGATAGTCAACGAATTTCGGAGGAATTCTTTTACCAGATTCAAATTCGTGGAATTTTAAATTTCATCCTAGAAATTAGCCAAACCATGTGACTTAGGTTGAACCCATAGTTGTTGGGAGTGGAAGTGTAGAGCAGGAAGCAGGAGCACAAATCTCCCCAAGACTCCAAGAGCGAAGCATTCCAAGAGCGTTTTTTATATAATATATATCAAAATATATATATATATATATATATTCAAAAAAGCATGTAGAATGATGAATTAATTGCAGAAAACATTCAAACATAGATTTTTGTAGTAGATTGTTATAAGCATTAAAGCATCAACCATATAGTACACAAATAACATCAACCGTCTATCAGTTAAAACTTATAACTTACCGCATTGTCATGAAATAATCAATGATAACATCAACCTTCAACTTTCAACGAATAACATTTGTCATCAACCAACTGTAATAGATAGCATCAACCGTAAAATGAAAGACGGCATCATGACCAAAGAGTTTTTTTTTTTTTTTTTAGT
>JZKD02S1672945.1:1248775-1274262 GCA_000966675.3 Picea glauca | reverse complement strand
ATCCATTTTTCTTTTTTATTTTCATTTTGTCATATTCAATTTTTACATTTGCATTGTTTTTTTGGTTAGTCAGTTTGTCCGTGATATGTGGGACTAACCTGTGGTTAAGAAACCGCGACTCAAGGGCATCTAAGCCGTCAAAATCACCCGGGGATCGCACCCGGCCTGAGCCACACCAACCCTTAACATGGCTGGATTTTTTGTCCCCACAGGTTTCGAACCGGTGACTTTAACATCACAGAGTGCCTTAACAATACACTCCGTCACCGACTATCCTACACCTCGGGGACTCATGACCAAAGAGTTAAATATGCAGTCAATAATGTTACAAAATAAGTCATAATAAAGACAAATGATTCCAAGTTCTAGAATCTAGATTCTAAACTGAAAAAGACAAATAGTTCCATTATCTACTAATCTTTCTTAAGCCTCTTGCCACAAGCAATTTCTAATTACTTCTCCCGTGGTCTAGAAGCAACAAGAATCGGTACACAAGCACAGGGAATCCTTTTGGTCTAGTAGCAAACTCTATGATATAAATACGATGAGGTTTGTTCATAATAACAAGATTTGCCCAACGTCCAATTAGAAATTTGAATGAATTGTAAAATGTTTTATAGGATGATTTTGATAGGTAATATATTTATTAATCTTGCATATGTATTAAAAATACCTTAAAGCATTTATTATCGCGACCCCTGAGATTTATTGTTTCTCATTCTTAACTTATTTCTCATTTTCCCCATTTTTTGTCTCTCGTAACTTAGGGTTGGTTTATCCTACAAGGAAACCGAGTGCTCCCCATTGAAGCTCTCCTAACATCCAAAGTCGATGGATCGCATCTTCCAAGTGGTAGAGAGAAACTTGATGATGGGCATCTGCTTACAAAATCTAAGCTAGGAGAAAAATGGGGATAGGCATCTGCGTATAAGATCTAGGCTAGGAGCAAAATAGGGACAATTGTCCCTCTAAATCGGGTGTCAAAGCTAGCATGTCTAAGTGGCCTCATGAAATATTTGGATGGTCCCGACTCCCAACTTCCAATGCAGCTCAACATAGGGGGCACCACCTCACTGATATACTCGTATATGCCTATGGTGGAGTAATTCAAAATTGTTGGGCACTTGATGCTTTCATTCGATGAAGTAGGCTAAAATAATGATGTAATCAACCTAGTGGATTTGGATCTAAAGGATTCTACCAAGGTCTATCCTCTAATGGTAAGTACCTCTTGAAGGTAGAGAGCTAAGCACCTCTAATCAGGATAACAAAAAAAGGTAACAAATGACCTTCCCAAATGTCTATAAAGACAATAGAATCTTCCCTCAATTCATAGTAGATGGGACACCCAAAAATAAAGTGTTCCTAAATCTCCACTTCTTGAAGAGAACATAGCCAATGGATCATGTCCACATGCAAGATATGGTGATCAATATTAACATAGAACTAATGATAGTGAACCCTTAAGTAATCAAGAGGGATGTTGATTTCATGCCACTAGTGTTGTTGCAAATAATCTGGATGAACAATAAGACCATCAAGAAAGAAATGTTCAGCGTATAAGCTCATCCTAGTGTCAAGAAGTTGAGGGCGAAAGACCTAAATAACACGAATCAATTACTAATAAATGCCATCTTTGATCATCCTATTAATCTCCCATTTTAGGGGCAGAAGGTGATGGATGCATCCAAGGAGTATTTATAAGGGGTAAACAATCGATGAAGATGTTGAGACACTGAAGAAGCAAGGAAGCCTTGGGAAACCAACACTATTTGCACCCTACAAGACCCATGGAGCTGATCTCCTACGAGGAACAAAGAGCAACATATAGATACCTCTCCCAACCGGAGATGGAGTCACTGAAAGATTGGAATCTATAGAGAAAATAGATAATCTTGGAGATGTTATTGAGATGAAGAGGATGGGCACCAAATTTGGCCTGGACGATATTTTGAGCAAACTTTGTTTGCAATGAATCATTTGTTGGATCAAAATGGACTCGACTATATCCACCCTTGCCCAATCAACACTCCATAAGCTATGACCCCAAACCTTACAACTGCAAAGAACATGGGTTTAATAATTGTGTCAGAGAGGTGTTGCTTTGAAGGGATATTGTGAAAGTGTATCTAAAAGCACTAATACTAGAGGAAAGATCAAGGTGCATACCCCTTACAAAGTCACGACTACGATGCTAACCTCAAGTTGAAACTTGAATGTACCACTATACTCCCAAGTGTAAATCGTAGTAATCCCAATTAACTCTCCCTTCAAGAAGAAATAAAACCTGGATATAACATCCTTAGAAGTGTTAAAGACCATAACCTTAGTCTTGCTAAGGCTAAATACAATTTAGTGATGGTCACAAAAGCAAGCTAGGGAATCACATGTCTCTATAAACCTTCAAGGAAAGAAGTTAGGAGGACCATGTCATAAATGACGAAATCAAAACATGGTGTAAGGTACAACCATCATCCACATGTCTTCTCCCTAAGAACCCCTCAAGTTCCTCAACATAAATCACTAATAAAGTCAACAAGAGGAGGCATCCCTATGTAACTCCAATAGTACTCCTAATAAAGTAAAAAATGACATAGACCATCGAAAATTTGTCCACATATCTCATAAAGCCTCATAATAACAATAATGAAAGACTCGAAGATGCACCTATCACACAACCTCCAAAGTAATAAACACCTAGACATCGAATCAGATGCCTTCCTAAAGTCTACAAAGCAATAAAAGACTTTAGAAGATTGATGCCTTAGAAGATTGATGCCTAGCTTCTTTAATGACAAGTAAAAGAGTAAATCAGTAGTCTGGTAATCTATCTTGAAGCCTAATTGACCTTTGGCTCTAAATTTACCCCTTTCCAATTGTTTAAAAAGCAACATGCCCAAGACCATAACATAGAGCTTGAAAAAAGTGTGCCCAATCATAATGATCATGTAGTTGTTTGCACGAGAGTCATCACTTGACTTATAAACAATCTTCCACCAAGTTTTCGAGATGGGGGGCACTAGCATGAGGAAACATGTCTAAGGGACATGTGGAGACATCTCACAAATTTTAGGAAACATCAAGGTCCTCAACATTGGTGACCCTTCCAAAATCCTAAAACAATAAAAATTTAAATATTGAAAAACAATGACAAGTCACAAACATGAACAATGAAAGCATGAAATAAATATTCACATTAATAATGATAATGATAAATGGGCATGTACTTTAGGATTTTTATAAAGTGTTTGGTCTTCATCGCTTTCGGATGTGGATTCTTTATGTGTTTTTTTACTTTCTCCAAGGCCTATGGGAAAAAATCGTGCATGGGGCATCCTAGTGCCCCCCTTTTCATGCAAAGCACCCAAGTATCCCTCAAAAAAGGGAAATGCCCCCATTTCTTTGTAAACATCCCATCATATGTCTCCCTGAGTTCCCCAAAAGAAGGGGCATGGGGGGCGTGGCCCCTACTTGGGGAGCACATCCCCATGTAACAATGCTTATTAAAAGGGTGGATAATATGTTGGGACCAACAAGAAGGAAAACCAAGCAAAGTACATCATTGAAGAGATCATCACTATGAAAAGCACAAAAGTCCATACCATATTTGAGGAATTTCGCTTAAACCCTTCACCATTTGCAACTTTGTTAGTACTCATCTTCCAAATAGCTCTCCCGATATCTCTAGGGGCAAAAAAGTGACAAGAAGTTGGAGGAGAGGAAACAATCATTGGGGACTAGTTCGAACTTTGAAACATTATAAAGTGAGTTGGCATCGAAGACCTAGATTTGGGAGTCAATTTCCAAGGCAGGGGACTTTCTCTAGAAGTACGGTACACCAAATGGTCTTAAGGGAGGTGCAAAGGGCCACTAGAAGCTCACGCCCTCTTGATGCAAGGAACTCACATTGCTTGCACTAGTTGGGGCAATAATCCTCTGCGAATAATTGGAATAGAAGACGAGTAATGGACAAGGACAAACTAGAGGTGCTTGTGCATAGCTTTACAATTCTCATCGTACAAGGGTTCATGGGACAAATATTCAAGGATGGACAAACATAGGTTGTAACATATTAAGTGTCAAAATGAATAGGGATATGTGGAGTCTGAGACCACGAGAGAGTGGAAGATGAAGGGGAAGGTCCAAAAAGAGTGAAGACAAGGAAAGAGTAATTGATTGACAATGAGAAGTGAGAGGGAAATTCAAAAGTCTCAAATATAGCAAACCAAAGTCCTATTGGCAAGAACATAATCAACCTCATTGGCCCCACTACTATGAGGGAAACAAATCTATTTGTTGGATTCAAGAAAGTAGGGGATCACATTGAGGATAAAAAACCATGGGATTCACCCAACTAGAGAAGGTGTATGCCATAAGCTATGTTTAGGCTTATCCCATATGTCGAACATCTTTGTAACCCAAAAACCTTTAGGTCCAGCTCGTGAAAGCACATCTCATCCTGAATCAAGTTATGAATCAACTTCTAAAGGGTCAAGAAATGGAAGCAAAAAGAATCATTAAGAGACAAAGCACCCTCTAATGGGCAAGGAAACTATCATCCACACTGACCCCTAGCCTCTACAATACTTCCAAACCCAGAGTAAGCATTAGTAAGCAACATACCAAAAATGGATTTTTGCAACAATTTATTTAATGAACCAAACAATTCATTAATTAAGCCATCACATAAAAAAGCGACAAGAGTCCATAAATATAATTTCCAAAGGACAAAAATAAAATTTAACAAGATGAATGATACAATGATGATTGAAAGGTAGTTAAGAAGACTCTTTATATAATGCTCAAGAGACAAGTCCATGCTAAGGGCCACAACCCTTAGGGTCATAATAACTATTATGACCAATAATCCAATTTATGTTCATTACATGTCACCCCTCCTCAAAATGCTTCATCCTCAAAGTAGTTAACGAAAGTCAACAAAAAGAGCTTCAAAGTTTTGAACAATGTTGTCATGTTGCAGACAGATCAATCCATCCTAGGTCGTTCTTCTTTGGCACTGTTTGCTGAAAGGATTCTTGGACAAAACTTTTTGTATTGCAATTCCAAGGATAATGTTGTTTTTCAGACCAGGTTGCATACAAATTATGATTCTTCAAAATGGAGTGTTGTCCTTGTTAAGAATGATGCTAATAAGTTGAATGATGAATGTGACAATTCTTGTTATTTGGATGTCGATAAGGTGTCGTTGTAACTCGATTCTTCTTGATCTTGGATTTAGTATTCTCTTGATTCACTTTACTGTTTATATCTCTGTCACATACTAGTGGCATTCTATCAAACATTGATATTTCATTAGTAATGACACTTGGACTGTTATTTTTTATTCAATTTGTTGACGGTTTGGTATTCATTGTTTCGACTTCAGTTTCTAAAAATATTCTTGATTGAATTGGGTTGATGTTTCCAAACAAGTGAGCCCTGGTGGCTGGTTCCAGGATTGGTTTACAGCGGAAAACTTGAATGTACCTGGAAACCTTGCAAAAGAATTGTCTCTTTACATCTCTCAACTCAAGCACTGTGCCATTGTTCTCCAGGACCAGGAGGATGAGTTGAGGTAGTCTTAGGAATAAAGCCCATGGGACTCTTACTGCCAAGTTGGGTTATGAAGCTCTGATGGATAATCTGCTAGACACAGACCTGAGAAATGGTAAGGTTTGGTGGTGGTCTCTTATCTAGAAATTAGAAAGCCCCTTAAAAACTAGGCTTTTTATGTGGCTAGCCCTCTCCAATAAAGCCCTTACCTGGGACAATGCACAAAAAAGGAGTTGGAATGGTCACAATAGATGTGTCTTGTGCAAACACAACAATGAACGAGTAGATCATCTCTTTGTAAATTGCTCCTTCTCAAGGTTTGTCTGGAGGGTGGTCTTCTTGTTATTTAACAGTAAAATTGTTTGAAACCAAGGTACTTTGCTAGACTCTTTTCAATTCTGGATTTCTGATAGGGCTGCTTTAGAGCATAGAGCTCTTCTCTGCTTTGTTTTGTGGGGCCTCTGGTTGTTTAGAAACAAGATGTTGTTCCAAGATGTTGTTTATCTATAGCTCAAGTGGCTCACTCCATTAGACTATCCTATAAAGAAGGTTGGAAGGCCCCTCCTTCAAAAATTCCCAGATCTTTATCGCATCCAATCATAGACACTTCCTTTGCATGGGATTTATTTGATGGAGCCTGTCAAGAAACTCCAGGTACTTGTGGGGTTGGGGTGATCCTTCATATTTCTTCAAGGCATTACTTTTCTTTAAAATATGGAGTAGGTCCTAGAACCAACAATAGAGCTGAGCTTCTTGCCCTGTGGTTAATTCTGGAAACAGCTGCAAACAAAGGGATCAGAAAGCTAGAGTTGGGGGACTCCAAGCTACTCATAGATTGGGAAAACAGTAAATGAAGATTAACAAACTTAGCTATGGGACCTATTATTCAAAGAGTTATGGAGGTAAAGCTTCTTTTTTATTTCATTTCCCTTTCCCACATCTAAAGGGAATTCAACACAAAAGTGAACTCTCTTTCAAATGATGCACTTTACTTACAGGAAGGTTCTTTGCTAACTCAAGAATTCAGGAGTGCTGACCTCCTGTCTGAAATCTGGTTTCAATCCTATAAGGCTTGAGGTTCTGAGATTGTTGACAAGTCCTGATTGGGTTCTATGACCATGTTTTTATTGTTTGAACTATTGGCACTTTTAGACCTCCGGAAAAGGTCATTGGAACACTGTAATATGTCATCTCTATGTCTATTCTGTTTGGTATTGTGAGAAACTACTTTGAAAGATCTCTGTATAGTCAAATTTTGTTTTGGAAAAAGAACTTGTACTTCCATTCTCGATTTTCCCCATCACTTTAACTTTTTTACCTTTGTGAGGAAGGTATCATTTTGAATATTTAGACAAGAGATTTCCTTATCTTTTTCTATCAAAAGCAACTCGAAATTTCACAACTCATATTCGTAGTCTTGTTCCATCTGTCGTGATTTTTTATTAATTTGAGCAATGAGATCTGGCACATTATCAATATCTTTTGTTGATGCAGATTTGGTACACTTCATTGTAACATCATGGAATGTTATTTTCTTCTTATTTTGAACTTAATGCACACAATGTTTCCATCCATTTTGGACCTGAACTTATGTCGACCTTATCCCATATAGGTACAACTTTGAATATGGATTTTAAAATATAATTGTTAAATATTAGTAGTAGACTACTTATATAATACAATTTTCCATTGTAATCCAAGTTTTCGATTATGCTTAACTGTAATTTATAAGTTGGTTGCAGAGTTCTGGAAATCAGTGGGTTCAGTCAATTTGACCTTAAAATACAATGGAATGACCCTTGAACCGATTCGGCCATTGGTTCTGTACCAAACCAGACCAGTTCATTCCATCGGTTCTGTTACAAACAGGGTTGTCCCCAGCCACAGCTAAAAGCCAGAACAATAAAAAATCCAAAAAGAAAACCCTAACCCCAAACCCCCCTCTAGACCCACCCCCCAAAAACCCTATAACAATGTTATGTAAGGGCCAACCTCTATTTGCCTTACACATCTCTCATTGAGCATTTGTGAGCTATTTGAAGTTTGTGGAGCTGCATTGAAGAGTTGTAATTTGAAAAGAACTTGGAGCTTGTTTGCATTTTTTATGGTTTGTTTCCAATGGATTTGCCATCCAAACAAGGAGATTTGCAAAAATAAAAATAAAATAATTAAAATAGGGTTTGCATTTTGCAGATTTGTTTGCATTTATCATGACCCCCAAGACCAAAGACCCTACATGGCTCCATGCTGATGTTGTTGATAGGGAGATGTATTGCAAATATTGTAAGAAGCACATAAAAGGGAGGGGCATTCAAAGACTAAAAGATCACTTGGCTGGTCAAAGAGACCAAGTTGACCCATGTGATAATCTTGACATTCAGCCCATTAGAGTGGAAATGCAAACCTTCTTGAAAAAATTAAAGCAAACAAGGCCAAGCAAAAAGAGACCCTAATGTTGAAGGCTCTTGCTGTAACCCTTTTGTTATTTGTTAGGGACACCTTCCGATATGTTCCTCCCATTCATAAAAATTGACCTAGAGTTATAGACTCAATTCCTTAAAGAGGAAGAGAATACAAGGTTTTTTCACCACACCCCACCCCACCAGTGCCTCTTAGCCCAGCATAGATAACCACTAAACAAAGCAATACAAGGAATATGTTTTTGAATACATCGCTTGATGGTGGTATGATACTAATATCCCCTTCAATGCTTCTTGCTCACCTTATTACCAACCTATGTTGGATTTCATTGTTACCGCTAGTAACGGCTTCAAAGGCCCTATTATGCATGACCTGAGGAGATTTCTTTTGCAAAAAAAAGTTGGGTCCATAAATGACTACTTGAAGAGTTTTAAAGGGTCATCGACCAAAACAAGAGGTACCATCATGTCAAATGGATGGAGTGATGGAAATAACCGTACCATAATAAATTCCAATGTCCCTTGCCCACAAGGAACCATATTTTTGAAATTGGTACATGAGTCTAATAGGGTGAAAGATGCAAACTTGTTATTTGGACATTTGAATGAGATTGTGTGGAGGTGGCAATGACCAATGCTATTTATATCATCACAGATAATGCCTATAACTATGCTATTTATATCATCACAAATAATGCCTCTGACTATGTTCTTCTTGGTAAGATGTTAGATAAGATAAGTATATTAATATCTGACAAATGACCAAAAAGGTAGGTCAATGTGGTTGTTTTGGTACAATGATGTCTATACAAAGCAGGAGCGCAAAATCAACTCCTATATCAAAGCAAGAAGTAAAATAGAATAGAAGTCTAATCTAAAAACCTAGAGAGTCGACTCCACAAAAGGAGAGGCAGTCTAGGAGGGAGAGATGTATGAGTAAATGTAAAACCATATTTTGGACCCCATGTATATCGCACACTGCATAGACCTCGTGCTTGAGAATACATGCAGAGAGGATTGGGTCAAGAACACTAGATCATGCCATGAGCATAACAAAATACATCTACAACCACTCATGGGTATTGAACATAATAAGGAAAAACACAAGGAGCAGGGAGCTTGTTAGGCCTACCTTCGCCAAATTTCCAACAAACTTCCTCACATTGCAATCTCTCATTTTCTACGCATAGAACTTGAAAAAGATGTTTTCAAGTGATGAATGGAATGCATCTAAATGGAACAGTAAACATGATGGGAAAAACATCAAAAAGAAAGTTTTGAGAACTTATTTGGGAAAAAAGCAACAAAGGTTGTGAAAATTGGCAAGCCCCTCGTCAAGGTGTTGCCACTGGTGGATGGGGAAAATTGGCCATGGGTTACATTTATGAAGCCATGGATCAAGCAAAGGAGCAAATAAAGGCAGCATATAGGGTTGGAGTAGCATAGTATGGGACGATATGGGATATAATTGATAACAAATGAAACAATTAACTCCAACGCCCTATACATGCAATGAGGTATTTCCTAAACCCAAGGTATCATTACAACTCTAACTTTGGAGAAGATCAAATTGAGGAGGTCACAAATGGATTGTGAGAGTGCCTAGAGCACATGGTCACCGATAAGAGTCAACATATACACCAACAAATCAATGCTTTCAATAGAGCCACAGCCACAAGTACCTCTAGAAAAAACCTAGCAAACATTGCAAGAGATGTGGACCAACCAAGTAAGCAATTCATGGGTTCAATTGTTTAAATACTTGAATTTCTCGCCAAATTGCAATGTATTTATTGAATTAAATAACTTTGTCTTTGATTGTCGTGATTTATCACAACACATTGGTGGGACTCATATGGTAGCCATTGTCCCTAGCTGCAAAAGTTTGCAATTCGGATCTTGAGACAAACTTGTAGCGCTTCCAAGTGTGAGCACCACTGGTCCTATTCCTAGCATAGTCATGAATTGGATGATTGATTGTGTTAATCATTGACATATAGTAGCTTGTAGCATGATGTTTTTTGGACTCTAAAGGCCATTTAGAGCTTCATTGCTCATGTATTTTGTTTCGGATATGTATTGCACTCGATGCCATTTTTCTATACTCAACCTTATATGGTATATATATGAGCAAACTTTGTATATTTGGTCTCTAATGGTTTGGATTTACATTGATGTACAAGCTTGTTGCACTCTATGCCTGTGTGTATTTAAGTAAATTGGTTCATAAACTGAGTCATTGGTTGATTCTAATCCAAGTCCAATCCGACCCTCGACGATTATAAGTCTAATTCTGACTTTTAAAACATTGGTCGGTTGGCTAACTCGACAATAATATATTTTTCAGTTTCTATTGGATTCATGATGATGAGTGTCGATGTATTTACACCTTTTGAAGTTAAGTTTACTTAGATAGTTTTTATTTACTTAGGTAAGTCAACGGTTAGGTGTGCACATGTATCTACCCTTGGAGTTAGGTGAGTGCACACCTTCCCAACTACCAATCTCATCTACCAGTGGATGTTGACCAACAGTTATGCTAGAAGTTGTGAGTGTTCGATGTACGCCATGTAGATGGTCACTAATAGCTCAATTGCTCCTATATAATGGACTCAATGTCTTTGTAATCGTAAGAAAGTGCGAGGAACTCATTATTAATAATATATTGAGTTTATATTTTAATCATGTCTCCTCCCCTTTATGACCATGGGTAAAACCCGAAGTTCACATGGTACCAAAGCATACTATTGCTTTGATTTTTACATGGTAGCAAAGCATGTACATATTGCCCTACATTTACGAGCATTACTCCCCATGGATATGAGGGTGTGCTCAATCTTTCTCATGCATGGTAGCACCTACATTTTCTCCCTTAGCTTTATGGCAATTATGAAAGCCCATTGCAAATCTCGACATTATTCACATGCAGATTGTGTTAATTTGGCCATTGTGAATTTTTTTTGGACAATGCTCCTATCTTAAAAAGCCATGCCCAGTTTTCATGAAAATTTGCTTGCACACATAGTGGTACAGACTATTCCTCTTCCAATGCAGCAAACGGGCTCTCCCAATAGCCATCTAGCCCATCAAACGACCATATGACCCAATTTCAGTCTGAATTGCATGCTCTGTTTCTGAACATTGGGAGCAGTTTTTCCCAAATCTAATGAATTATGACACCATTGTGTCCAAAGAAATTGAATTAGCTAAGTTAGGCTTTTGTCTTGCTCAAATCGGACCATGTTTGCTCTTGATGAAGCCTATTGCTCACTAGTACATGATCGTGAGAACTATACAGCCTATATGGCCGCCGCCTCTTCAACTTGATGCAATTCAGCCTTGACTAATTTGCATTTTTTTGCAAATGTGAATGAAGAATCAAGCAAAAACATTTTTCCTTTCACAAAAATTATGCCCTCATCTCTACGATCCATCTCTACAAGGTTGAAGACCCTCATTCTCTTCCAAGTAGTCTAAACATGCAACAAATTGGCCAATTTTCAGCTGCTCAAAATAACGGGAGGGGAAACTAGCATTTTTGGTCTAAAATCCAATAGCAATCATTTTGGATTGATAAAATCATAGCTGTGACATGTTAACATTACACAATCTGGTTGCAGTAGAGGCATTTGAGGGTGTTGAATCCATTTTTGCATTAAAAACAACAATTTCATCCATCCAAAATTGCAATTTCTGCAAAGATTTCCTTGTCGGATTACGGTAATGGCAAATCAGGCAAAGATTACCTTGTTAGATTACGGTGATGGCAAATCAGACAAGGTCAAAAACATAAAACGTTTGGCCTTCTACATTCTCTCATGTGGCCTTCTTCAATCTCTTATGTGGCTCAAAAGATTTACTAGGTCCCTAACGAATTGCAAATCTGCTGCCTGGCATGGAGAATTTGCACACTGAAGCTTCTCCCATGCATTTTAATGGATGGCTATGTGAAGGATTTTTAATTCTTCATTATTGACTTATCCACATTCATAAGTTGAGCACTTTCTTCTTCCTTTCTGTGTATTTTGTTTTCATATATCATTAAGGAACACTTGTAAACGACATATGGGAGCTTGTAAAAGTGGTGTATGGGCTAGGTTATCCTCTCTTATTTTTACTTTGGTTTTTATGGCACACCCTCTCTTATTTTTACCTTGGTTTTATGGCACATTTATGGCACACCCCCTCTTATTTTTACCTTGGTTTTAGCCTTTTAGGCACATTTATGCCAAACCCTATGATCGAGGCTAATCTGCGAGAGGCTATGGGACTTTATTGAAATTTATTTCCAATTTTATTGTAATCTCATGAACGCAATATTTTGGCCATACTTACCTCATACTGAATCAGTATTCCATTCTATTTGACCTATTGTGGAGAGAATTATCTTGGCTTTCCATAAAGTAGTTGCACGCCACCTCTTGTATGTCTTTCTTGAGATCTTTTCTTTCAAGGACGAAGCCCTCTTTTCTTTGACAACTTTTTTGAAGAAGTCTTCGTAGAGTATTTTTTGCCATAATTTTGGCATATGAGCTCTAAATTCAATTCCAATTTCCGCCATAAGCATTTTCTAGAATGTTCAACAATCTTTCCTTTGATGGTTCTTTTTTCAAAGAAATTTAAAACAAAAAAGAAAAATTGTTTTTTGTTTCCTCCTATTTGTATTAAGTACCTTATCAAGCCTTCGTTGTTGGGACCCACTTTTAAGGAATTGTCTCCCACCTTCTTCTATGGCATCTTTTGGGTAGAACTCCTTCAACAACATTGGACATGTCGTCCAAGTAGTGGATTTTGGGCCACCCGTGCAACATTTTGTTGAGTTTCTTCGCCTTGTGGCACTATTGTTGGGCGGTTTCATCTACCACTTCCGCCATTGCCATCACCAGCATCGTGGAGACAAGTTATACATTTTCCCAACCCGCTCATCCTTGCAAGAGGTTCTCTAGTTGGTTCTCATCCTTTTTGGGAACTTTCTTTTGTGGTTCGATAAGCACATTGTTACACAACTGATAGGCCCACATCTTGTTTCATTTTCTTGTACTTTCATGTTCTGCAACATAATATTATGAGAATTGATTCTTCATTTACACATGGGTACTTTATTTGGCCTTGTTTTCAGGACCCATATTGAGAATTGTTGTCCTTCATGGCTTTATTTGTAGTGTACAACATTGGACATGTAGTCCAAGTAGTGGATTTTGGGCCACTTGTGCAAATGCCTTTCGAGTGTCACCAGGCGTTTGCCTCCATGACCATGCACAGCCTTACCTTGCAGGCCTTGGAGCTAGCCACTTTGGAGTGTTTCTTGGTTGGGTTGTTAGACATCACTGTCGTCTTCAACTTGATCCTCCATCCTTTTGACATCTATGTGACATCCATCACCATCATATACGTCCACCTAGTTCAGCATTGTGGAGTAATGGCATGCAATGCTTCCTCAAGTGATCCTTTATGATTCATTGCTTTGTTCGACATTAGTGTTTCTTGAAAGTGAGCGAGAGGGATTGGCATACATAAGGACACTCAATTTATGTTGTTTTCTTGATTGTACATGAGTACCTGATTAGGCCTTCATGCCAAGACTCATTTCAGAGGATCGGCCTCCTTTTCCACTCCTCCTTAGGTTGCACTTAGAATTAGTGTATTTACACCTTTTGATATTAAGTTTACTTGGGTAGTTTTTATTTGCTTACGTAAGTCAACAATTAGGTGTGCATATATATCTACCCCGAGAGTTAGGTGGGCACACACCTTCTCAGCGACCAATCGCAATGTTGACCAGTAGCTGCATTGGTAGTTATGACTAGTAGATGTAGGACATGTAGATAGTGATTGTTAGCTCCACTACTCCTATATAACGGAGTCAACGTCTTTGTAATCGTGAGAAAGTGTGAGGAAATCATTACTAATATTATATTGAATTTACATTTTAATCATGTCTCATCCCCTTTATGATCTGGAGTAATACTGAGTTATTTCAACAATGAGAAAAACCTTCCCTTCAATACCCTTTTGGTTTTTACTAATACCAAGGTAGGGTTTGAAAGACCTTTACAAAGAAACCTATGTTTCTTCTTTTATTAAAATAAAAACAAAATCCATTTTAAGTGTTTTTTCACTTCACTTGAAAAAAGTTACCTTAGAAATTTAATTGACACTCCTCATGAAACATTTGATAATATGTATAAATGTATAATATATGTTATAATATGAAGTATGTTATATATAAAATCAAGCTTTGGTCCTAGAGTAAGACCTAAAACTATTTTTAATTGGCTAAAAGCTCATCTTCCACGGGCGTAATGAAACGGGTTAATAGCCCAAGACCTGGGGGCACTGGCAAGGGTGAAAGTCTACCCCCTTACAAACCACCAGCAAGTTATTTCAGGTGGCATGGTTTTCCTTGAATAATGGTGATGAGTCAACCCACATTCGCAAATAGAAACCAGTGATGGTTGTCCTCACTACCAATTGATAACCAAGTTATGATAGGTTTTGCCACTTTAAAAAAAATCAAGCTTTACTTAACCCAAAAGATCTCTTCACATTTTTGTTGGTAAGTTGATTTATTCGCTTGACGCCTAAGCTTTTTTTATCATCACAATCGTAAGCTTGTGAATATCCTTTTATTTAATTAACTTCACCTTTGTGATAATGGCGGTTATTGGTAGCAAAGGCGACCTCTGACAGAACAGTGAACTTCTCACTTATTATTTTTGTCAATCGTGATAATATTGGCAATTCTAGACAAACAACATTGTTGTAGGTTGGACATTATCTCCACACCTTTTACTGGGCACGATATGACCACATAGGTTGAAGGTAATATATTCGTGGTTTTGGTCGACGGCCCGTCAAAGATTGGTGGCTTTGCCTTGACTATTTCTCCAAGGAATTATTGGCGCATCCCTTTATATATATATATATATATATATATATATATATATATATATATTAACTAGTTAATTCTTGTGTCGAACAGCAATAGACGACTTTTATCCTTTGTTGCTTTCTTGATTTTATATATCTAATTTTTGGTTCTAGAGACATGGCCCACAACCATTCCTCTGAACAACGAATGAATAAATATATATGTATGATCTAGCAATAATTTATAATAGCCAACGGTGACTTAAATGCACTGATTCTTTCTACACGGATGTGCATTTCAATTGGCTTTTATGGTGGTCTTTTAATACAACAAGTGCAGAATGACGATAAAAAATTAAACTTTCAGCACGATATCTCTTGTTCCTTCTCCTTCAATTTGTTGGGTATGTGTTATATTCATTGCATGTGTGTGTGTGGACGCGTCAGATTCGACAATTGTGTTTGATAATCCCTCTAGTAGTGCTTGTTGTGTCGTGTGCGTCGAGCACTTCCTAGGGGGGTCCCAGGGGGAGCCAGGTATGGCCCCCCCTAGTTACGCGCAACATTCGGCACCGGGCGGTACCCCGAGGCCGACAGGGTTCGGAGAAGCACCCCGAAATAAAATTTTTTGGGCAGTTTTTGCTAGTTTTAGCGGTTTTCTAAATTAATCCCAGATTAAGGGATTAGGGTTTTGGTATCTACGGAATACCTAAAAACATTGTATATATTGTATGGTGAATGGTGAAATTCAATATAATGAAGATAAGAGAGGTTTTCCCCGGTTGAGGGTTTCCGGTAGAAATCTCTGTGTACTATGTGTATGAGCCATTGATTAATTTTTGTTTTGCTTAAGAATCCATATGCATTGCTTTACTTCACAGGTTTAAAACTTACACAATTTTGCCTCTAGAATTTTCAGCACATCATTCACTTGTTTTTTTATTTTTTTTATTCTCTTTGTTCCTGCTCAATGCACAATTTGGAAGATTTAGTTAGAATCTCTCTTTCTTTTCCTTTTTTTTTCTCTTTTTTTGTTATATCAATATGGTAAATGGCAACGGAATGGAATGCAAGTATGTTGACTGAAAGTGGATGACCACAAATCATAAAGTTCTATTGCATCTTGGAAAAAGTTTGGCACCCAACATGCATATCAAAACCGCTCTAGTACCACTATCATGAACTAAACAGTTGATTAAGTAAGCCATAACATAAAAAGGGGGCATCGGTCCATTAATATAATGTCCAAAGAATAGAAATAATATTTAATAAAATGAATGATACAATGATGATTGAAAGGTAGTCAAGAAAATTTTTGGACACATCCATGCTTAGCATGGATGTAACCCTTAAGTCATAATAACTATTATGACTAATAATCCAATTTATATTGATTACAGTTTCATCTCACTATCAAATATAAGGGCAACACTAACAAGATGGCATACATGTTGTCAAGACCACCAATGCCTAAGATTACAGCTTTTGGGTACTCTAATGCACATGGAACCTTTCACCCATGATGCATACAAAGAAGAATACACAGAAGATGAGGAATTCGAGGAGACATTTCAGCAATTGTAAGGCCAAGCCAATGAAGAAGGCAACAACAAGGTTCACTACCATTTCCAAACCGGGTTGCTTTAAATGCTCGATAAGCCCTATGTACCAGAAGGTGAGAGAACACAACTTATAATAGAGGATCATACCTCCAAAGTTGCAAGGCATTTTGGTGTTGGAAAAACAATAGCCAACTAGCTTAGGTATGTGTATTGGCCCCAAACGCAAGATATGGCTCAGTTCAATAGATGATGCATACTTTGTTGTATACATAAACCCTATAAGATAAAGCAAGGCCTATACGGCCCCTTAGGTGTACCTAATAGGCCATGGAAGGCTATATCCATGGACTTTGTGGTTTCGGGGGAGGGTTTGTCATGAACCAAGCATAATTATGACTATCACTTTGTGGTACTAGAAAAATTTAGTAAGATGTACATCCTAACTCTTTGTAATAAAACCATAAAGGGACAAGATGCAGCAATATTGTTCCTTGAGAGGGTCTAGGTGAAATTTCAATACCAAGGAGCATCGTTTTTAACCAAGATAGAAGATTTCTTAATGCCTTTTGGACTACACTTTGGGTGAAGATGGATTCCAAGTTGAAGAGATCTATAGTTTTCCATCCACAAATGGATGGAACATTGAAGTGGTGAACAAGCATTGGTTCAGCTTTTGAGAAGTTACAATTAGAAGCATCCAAAGACCTAAGTGAGAAATTGATCTGCATTAAACACTCTTGTAATAGAGCAATCCACGCTTCCACTAGTAAATCTCATTTTGAATCTTGTTATGGATATTTGCCACCTTCACCTTTAGATGTTGTGTGTGGGCAGCATTGAGGAAAGAAGAAAGGTACCACAAGAGAAGCACTAAACACTAAAAGACTCATAGATAAGACTTGGTAGATCCATTTGCAAGGACAAGAGACACTAAAGAAATTGCAAGAAAATTACAAGGCCATGTATGATCAACACAAGCTGAGAAATCATTCACAATACGAGGATGAGTCTACTTGCACCCGATTAAACAGAGGTTGCAGGGACCTAGTAAGAAAATCAAGTCTTTGAGATATGGGCATTTTGCACTATTGGAAAAGGTAAGCCATGATGCTTACAATGTCAATTTACCTCCACAAATACACATTTACTCAATGGTGAATGTGAAGTATCTGAAACTCCGTCAACAATCCACTCTTGATGAGGAAAATAAGGGGCAAGTATTGCCTTCCATAGAAAACTTGAAATCATATGTGCTACAAAGGTTACCAGAAGATGTGCTTTTGAAGGGAAAATCGAAAGGAATAAATTCATAGAATGGGTTGACAAGAGCTTTTGCAAGTTGCACTAAAAAGGCAACTACCAGCCAAAGCAAAGTGGTACTCCAAGGAGAAAGTTGAGGAACTTTTTCCTCATCTACTTAAAAAGTAGAAGATTTTGGGGACCAAGAGCCTCAGAAAATGAGGAGGTACAATTAAAAAATGGATCGTTATATATTTTATCATCATTTTGGGTACTTTCTGGTGTGCAAAAACAGAGCTATGGACTTGTCAAACCCATTTTAGGGGTCCATCCTGATTTGGTGATTTGGTGATTTGGGATCCTGAATCTTTTGAAGCCCATTTTGAGAACTAAGAGGATGTTTTTCGGGTTGCAACTTTGGAAAAAACGTTTAGAGCCCCTCAACATTGTTTTTCCTATTAAGAGCTTTCCAACAATCCAAAGAGTACCTCAATTGGAGTATGCGTGAAGGAGTTATGCCTCCGACAAGTTGACCTATGCTTTGACCACCACAATGTCAAGTGGATGCCTCATCCACTCCCATTATTCAAACATGTGCAGATAGTCACATGTAATATTTCAAGCAGATTCTAGAGCGTCCAAAACCCTAATCGTAATCAGGATTTATGGCATGCAAAAACCCTAACTCAAATTGGGAGTTCTCATAACTTTAACAACTATTGGGACATGTTGAAAACTAAATCGCAAGGGAAGAAAGGGATTATGTTCCTGTTGTAATGATTTATTGTTTTGTCACTAAGCAAAACAAAAAAGTGGCAAATGATAGCGTAGGAAAGGAAGGATATAAGAAGGGTTGCAACACATCATTCAATATGGTGCATTACATAAACCCAAAGGCATTACCAACCATTCATATATACTTTGCCTTGTTTTGAACGCAAACCTCCAAGTGTCTTCTTCTTTGACTCACACCTGGTAGTATCCCGATTTGAGGTCTAATTTGGTGAAGTATTTGGCATTCTATAGTGGGTCCAACAAGTCATTGATCTTAGATAATGAATATTGATTCTTGAGACTAATCTTGTTAAGAGCTCTATAGTCAATACACATTCTGCAAGTTCCAACCTTGTTTGGCACTACGATGATAGGTGACCCACAAAGTGAAGTACTTGGTCTTATGACTACTTGCTCCAACAATTGATGCAACTACTTCTTTACTTCATATGCTTCCATATGGATTGTTTGTATAGTCCTATGTTTGGAAATGCCTATTGTTTCTACTCTTTTGTAGATCCCTCTAAAGATGCCTTCACTTCTATCAATTCATCTCCTTGATGAATCTGACTCAATATGGGTAATACAAATTTTCCACTTGAGCTTAATCAGTTTCTTAGCTTGGTTAGCACTTCCTTAAGAGATCATGAATTTACCTTTATGTGCATTGATGATGAAAAATTTTCCATCCTTGACTAGGCAGTATAAGTTTGCTCTCCTTGTGAAGATAACATCCCTTAGGTACATGTAAAGGATCCCAAACACTACACCACACACATCAAGTGGCACCACATCCACCTCCACTTCATCAATGTAATTTACACTAATGGCAAATTTGATCTTTCACTGCTAAGTGACTCATGACTCTACATCCTTATTTACCCATTCCAATGGTTATGGGCGAGGATGGTTGTGTACTTCCAATCCAAGCTTCCTTACAAGATCCTTTATTATGAGGTTGGTTTTGTGAACCAAAGTCAAATAGAGATCCACCATTGTCTTCTTAAATTGAATATTGATACATAAGAGCTTGATCATCTCCTTCTCTTCCATGTGATGACAATTGCTCATGTTCACCTCCCTCTGCATTCTAGTACAAACAATCTACTCATTTACATCTAAGTTGCTCTCAACCCAGTTCCCCGAATCCATGCTTAACATGTTCTTCTTGAGCTCCTACTTGCAATTCCTTGGATTCAACACAAGATGAAGCTTCAAACACTTAGCTTCAGTATGATCGTCTATGTTATAATGGTTGCAATGATTGTTAAGATCCTGCAACTATTGTAGATTTTTTAGGAACTAGTGTTAAAATTTTAAGAATTTCCATTACAACATCTTAAATCAACATTTAATCAATAACCATTATATGCACAAGGATCACTGAAAGAAAGACAATCACAGTACACAAGAGAACACAAGACTTATCCTGGGAAACCCTCATGGGGGAGAAAACCCAACAATTTCTTTATGTATAGATTCTTCAACCAAGAACAATGCCAAGATAGAAAACAGATAAACCCTTGTTGCGTCTCCCTCTCTCTCTCCAAGACTTGCACACACTTTTCTCTCTTATGCTTGAGTGAGTGAGTGGAGTGAAATGAGGCGTCTAGCCTCTCTTATTTATACATAATGACATGACCTCTTTTGTCATTAGGGCCAACTTGACATATTACACTTCATTAGCCACAATAGGGGCCGACTTGACTAAATTGACTTACAATGACTTTTAGGGTTTTGTGATGGCCTCAATGGGGCCGACTTTACAAGTACAATTTGTCATTTCCCTTTTAGGGTTTTAACATGATCAAATACAATAATAAGTACAATAAGAATATCTTTCGCAGCTACATATTCTTCAACACTCCCTCTTAGCTAGGAAGGTATTCTTCAAGTTAATTTGCTTCTGCATGTCTATACACTTCGACCATTATCTTGTTGAATTTCACGAATCTATACATCATAAGAAGTTTTGAACTTTCACTGGAGTAGCGTACCAGCCTTTGTTGGAGTAGCATAGCAACCTACGTTGGGGTAACATACCAACCTGCGTTGGAGTAGCATACCAACCTGCACTGGGCTAACATACCAACCTGTGTTGGAGTAGCATACCAACCTATTGGGGTAACACTTCCCACTACTGGGGAACACATCACTTCCCGCTAATGGAGAAATCTATCTGGACCACTCCAAGCTTGTCCCTAACAGAGGCTTGGTCAACATATATGCTACCTATTCGTCGATAGCAATATACTGGAGCTTTACTGCTCCCTTCTCTACCATGTCCCAGACATAATGGTATTTGATCTCGACATGCATGGATTTTATCATAGAACACTTGAACAACTTTTGCACAACTCCGGCTTTCACACCAGATACAAGTCGCCTCCAATCTGAGACCAAATAACCTAGATAGCAATTCTCAAAGCCACGTTGTTGCTACACATGCTGCCAAATCCTCAGCATACCAACCTGTTGGGGTAACACTTCCCACTACTGGGGAACACATCACTTCCCGCTAATGGAGAAATCTATCTGGACCACTCCAAGCTTGTCCCTAACAGAGGCTTGGTCAGCATATATGCTACCTATTCGTCGATAGCAATATACTGGAGCTTTATTGCTCCCTTCTCTACCATGTCCCAGACATAATGGTATTTGATCTCAACATGCATGGATTTTATCATAGAACACTTGAACAACTTTTGCACAACTCCGGCTTTCACACCAGATACAAGTCGCCTCCAATCTGAGACCAAATAACCTAGATAGCAATTCTCGAAGCCACGTTGTTGCTACACATGCTGCCAAATACTCAGCTTCAACTGTACTGAGCGCCACACATGACTGCTTTCTGCATCCGGTGGAGCCTCTTGCTCCTTACTGTAGTACCCAGCTCCCTCTTGAGCATTGAATATCAACTGGATCTTTAACCTGCTAACTTCATCACTTGTCCTCCAGAATAAGTCTCGTCGTCCTTTTCTTGTAGGTCTTACCTACAAGTCAAATTCAATCCAATAGTTAGCAACATTCCATAATCATGAAATTAATCAAGGCATAAAGCAATAACAATTTCTTAAGTACGATGACATAGTACTCATAGTCATGCAACCACACATAAGGTTTTATTATCTTTGGCCACACTTATGCTTAGCACTCATCCACATACCAATACATGTGGCAACTATCTAGATGTCTTCTACCAGAACATACTATAAGGAGCGTGCTACTTCAAGCATGTTAGCAAGGTTTCATCCTAGACAGGCTCCATCATGAGATGTTGTGCAGTGCTATAGGCTACATACTTATAACATCACATGCCAAACATGAGCCTACTGCTTAAGAGAAAACTAAGTCACATCATAAATAAAACATATGATAATGAATCAATCATAGTAAGGGATATAGAGTCCTCCCTCTTAATATCGACTATCTGGTATGATCCCGTCCTGGAGATGTACTGCTCCTAGAGACTTCTTGTCTCTGAGCATCACATCATGTACTATTACGTCGAAAGGTCTTCATTTCTGCTTCATTGTATGGGCCAACTGGCTCCCTCTAAGCCTTGACTCCTTCTGAGTCTTCATGATCCTCGACTCTGGTTTGGTGTCATAATTCTTCACGATACACTTGGTGCTCATACCAAGTTTAATATGAAAAACTGAGTCAAACTTTAATTAGGTTATGCTTCCCGTCAGGTGACCTTACTATCCACTTAACCAGGTCTTCTCCTCTGAAGATTTTTACGGAAATTGTAGGACACTATGAGACATGCTACAAATAACACTATTGAGCTCTCGTACCAGGGACAATGGCCCATTTTACAATACATACATGACTTGTTGGGATCACGGCTTCCAAAAGTACAAGATGTGACATATACAGCTCTTCTTCTTGTTGAGAGTATAAACAAAATGCGAGACAAGATCTGCATCATACTTGGTGCCAACATAAGATTACCACACATGGTCCTGCAACTTATCACTTCTTTGTTTTACATAAGCTTCATGCTGAAGGTGTCAAGTGCTTGCTGCCATCAACTTCGATTTCCAGAAATTTTGTGCAAAAAGAATCTTTGACTGAGACTGGAACATTTCAGAAGATGTCAGCATATACTATTGTAACAAAGCTTTAATCAAGACAAGGTCTTCTTCCTTTGACTAGGGTTTCTGATTCTTCTACTTAAATACTGGTAGTGATTTGATCCTGATCAGATTTCACAGTTGTAGGTAGATACTCGATTTGTAGATTTGAAGTCTTATTATGCCATCAGATGTAACAATGTTGACACAGATTTTATTCATTGTGGATTCTTACGAATTTCCGACAAAGTGACCATACTTCATGTATCTGCTTGCTGACACTTCTGAGAACGCACCAGGAGTGTTCCTGTTGTCCAAGGTTATTTAAATAATCTTGTTGAGGTACAAAGGTTACTGCTAATGGACATGTCCAGGTCTTCAAAAGCTTTTGCATTTCGATATTGTAGACACACAATCTCAGACTTTATGTTATTTGATTTTCTCCCTTTCTTTTAGAACATTTGTTCTTCATAACTGTATCTGAACAAATTTTGGACAAGCCCATTACTACAGATGTCAAAAGGGTTTGACAATATTTTATACAATATGTAGAAGAATATTCTTGCAGTCTGCCTTCCTTGACAAGAGATATTGAATCAGTCATTACTGTATATAGTCTTCAACACACAGGACTGTAAAGACGATCCTTTAGAAGATTTTGACCTTGCTGCCATGATCAATACAGTACAAGGTGTATCTGCGAGTTGCTGTAGATATAGATATATCTATGCCAAATGTTTGAACTCTATCCTTCCATATAGTCCTCTGATTTTATGATATGTATGCCAGTGGTTTGCTATATTAGGCAAGTCAAGGTTTTGAATGTAATACAAATGCATATATAATAATCATTCTGGATTTGCAGCTTTACTTTGAGATATGAACCAATTTTGTTATCCTAGCAATTCCATAACAGCTCAACTAGGTAAAGAATGCTATTGGAGTCACAACTGAATGTGATTGATTTAATCCAAGCAAGATATTGATCCCAAGACGTAATTGTTGTACCATTACAGATTGTAGGCTAGTGCATAATTTGTTTTGACTATCATAACTTTCCAAAATAATGTGAATGCATCTTCAGTAGCGAAGAAGACAACCATATCACAATCGTCCTGATTACTTGACAGGTCAGCCTTTATTTGGGATCTGAACCAATATAAATGAGACATGTTGTCTTACCACAGAAATTTGTCACAAATATATACAAGTTAATGAACGTCATTCTGGAGTAGAATGTCCTCTTTAATCTTGCGGCCTAGATCCAATCCATAGAAAAGAGTTCGATCTGCAACAGAGTTGCGGCTAAGGTCTTTAAAGGCTACGATCAAGGGTAGGAGTGCCTGCAGCTGGATATTAGGCCCCTTTTCAAGGGTTCGAATTGGCTTCAGTATTCTGCGGCAACCCTAAAGGGCTCTTTTCTTGCTTCGGCTGGGGATATATGCCCCCTTCAAA
Organism: Picea glauca; assembly: GCA_000966675.3. NCBI lineage: Eukaryota > Viridiplantae > Streptophyta > Pinopsida > Pinales > Pinaceae > Picea > Picea glauca. Next base: position 1,250,307 of record JZKD02S1672945.1, on the reverse strand, counting down.
TCTGCGGCCAGTTTGTGGAGGGTTCGGCCCTCTTTTCTGAGACTGAAATAGGGTTCGGACCCTTCTCCTTTAGCTCGTCCCTCTATGACAGATCTGCAATAGATCTTGGAAAGCTTTTAACCCCTACAAGCCTATGCAGCCAGGAGACAGGACTTATAATAATTAAATAATGAGCTGCGGCTTGCTAACCTCTAACCAAAAAAAAAAAAAACAAGGGTCTTGCAAATGGAGACTGCATGCAATACTGTGAAATGCCTTCTATTCAGGCCCTACTCTGAAACCATGTTAAAATTTAAAGAATTTCCATTACAACATCTTAAATCAACATTTAATCAATAACCATTATATGCACAAGGATCACTGAAAGAAAGACAATCACAGTACACAAGAGAACACAAGACTTATCTTGGGAAACCCTCATGGGGGAGAAAACCCAACAACTTCTTTATGTATAGATTCTTCAACCAAGAACAATGCCAAGACATAAAACAGATAAACCCTTGTTGCGTCTCCCTCTCTCTCTCCGAGACTTGCGCACTCTTTTCTCTCTCTTATGCTTGAGTGAGTGAGTGGAGTGAAATAAGGCGTCTAGCCTCTCTTATTTATACACAATGACATGCACTCTTTTGTCATTAGGGCCGACTTGACATATTACACTTCATTAGCCACAATAGGGGCCAACTTGACTAAATTGACTTACAATGACTTTTAGGGTTTTGTAATGGCCTCAATGGGGCCGACTTTACAAGTACAATTTGTCATTTCCCTTTTAGGGTTTTTACATGGTCAAATACAATAATAAGTACAATAAGAATATCTTTCGCAACTACATATTCTTCAACAACTAGAAGGCTGCCCAACATGTCTGTCTTTGACCTCTTGTTGGGCTCCAAGTTCAAGAAACCAAATTTGTCCTTGTTGTTGTTTTAGGACAGCAAACAGATGTGTCTATTTCTGCCAAGAAAATTGCCTTCAAACTGATGGTTATATGCTCTTTTAAGGTGCCCTTGCAAGTGTCTTAGTAACTGAATGTTAGCACTGTTAATATTATGGTAGCTATGGGAGGTATTTACCTCCACGTGTAAACCTGACGAGAATAGAATATTCCGAGAAGCAAGAAGAAACCCTAATGAGTTGGCTAATAACCCTAGAAGACAAGTCAGCTCAAGAGGATAATTGGTATTAGGTTATTAGCCTACAAGAGAAGAAGTCAGCCAGAAGAAATATTATATACTAAGTAAATAGACACCCAGAATGAGAAGTCGGCCCAGGCAGTTAGCCAGAATTAGTATAAATACAGGAGGTCGGTCTTCATTCTGGCAGGCATTCTCAGAATTGCAGAGCAGCACTTGTGTGCACTGCAGTTGCCCAGTTTGTGCGCAAGTTTGGAGGAGAGTTGTCATTGCAGTTGTTGCAACTAGCAGATTGCGTTTTGGCTTGGACTATCTCTTGGTTATGGTTTGGACTATCTGATCAGCTCTTGTTTGGTGCGCTATCCTTGGGGAAAGGTGCACTACCCTTTGTTTGGCTAT
>JZKD02S1672945.1:1194035-1234016 GCA_000966675.3 Picea glauca | reverse complement strand
CCGTCGAAGATTACATTTGGGCCTATTCCCACATGATCAAGCCCGTCATATCAATCTTGGAATATCGACACTATGCTGCAATCATCAACACTCCCCCAGAGAAACATTTGCATTCCTGCCAAGCTTGACCCAGACAGAGGCTTAGTGCAAATGTCAATTATCTGCTCATCTATAGATATGTGATGGAGCCTCACTACTCCTTCCTACACCATGTATCTAATGAAGTCCTGCAAGATCCTTCGAAAAGACACCCTGCTTCATATCTTGCGTCACTGGCTATGATACATGACTAAGTGCTGCAGATATTTGCTTCCCTACTTGTCTAGAAATCCTACTCGATCCCAAGCTGAAGTAACACCCTAGGTGCTAGATCTGTCTTCTGCACTTCCAATCCAAAAACTGTATATCCCGACGGCCATACTTCATCATCAGAGATCAATCATATCTATCTGTACAACATCGATACCTACATGTTGTGTTGTAACCCAATAATATGGTCATGGCTCAACCATATATTGGCACAAGGTGCTCTCTGCAAAGCAAATGTCTATCCCGTCACACAATTTCCTCAGATGTGTCGTCATAGGTGTGGCCATGGACTTCCTGTCCATCATGCTAAACCTCTTTAGTCTCCTCACTGAAGATCTCATCTGGTGCCAGCCACGCTTCCAATCCCAATATATCCGATCAAGATCCTTCATCTCAAACTCTGAAATCAACTCCCTCTATCTGAGAGAATCCTCGGACCACACTTTCGTCTGTTGCATGCCCCTTTGCATTCTACAAAGTGCCACGAAACTATGTTGGCTTCTTCTTGATCACTGACTCTCTCTGAGTCTGACTCCCTCTCAGATTTATCTCTTATGACCTACCCAGAACAAGAAACAAGAACAACAAAATCTCCATGGTATCCTTCAAGGAAGATATCCTCCCTGGAGTCTAGGTTAGTAACCAAGAACATCTCCTAAAGGAGATCAACTTCATCTCGTAAACAATAAGCATTTACATAAGAATAAGAATATCTCCTAGAGAGGAGATCAACAAGTGTATCTCTAGTATTAAGGAATTAGTATAATGGTCATAACTTCAATAGATCAAGATGCAGCATAAGATCATAATAATGCCATAACAGCTAGAGACATCAATTTTTAAATAATCAAACATGGAGTCTTCACTGCTAGGGAGGGTGCGCTTGTTCCTTTGAATGTACTGAATTCAAAATCACTACTTGGACAAGGCCTCTTATACATCCCCTGCAAACACACTCATGCTTTGTTGGATAATATAACTTGAAAAGAATATACAAGTGCATACCTTTGAAATTTGTAGGATCGTTCAGATTGTCTTCTAATATGAAACTAGACACCATCTTGACAAGAAGAGCTTAGAAATTGAATCAAAAAGGTTCAATGATTAGAACAAGCTAGAAAACCTGAAATTTCAACTTTGCCACAAAAATCAATTTTGACCAAAAGTCAACCTTTGACTTTGATGTTGACCAATCAACCTTCGACTTTGACCAATCAAACTTTGATCGATCAACCTTCGACTTTGACTTTGACTTTGACCCAAAAACTCAAACTTGACATTTTAGCTGGCTAAGGGCACTAGAGGGTGTGCTAGGCTAGGGTGCACTAGAATACCCAAAAATTAGGTCCAATGTTTCACTGAAAGTGCCCAAGAATATAGGTTTAGGCTTTGTTGCAGCTGCAAAATCAAAAACCCTAGTTGCAGCTGCAACTGGTGCTACAACAAGCTTGACAAGGAACTCTCGATCTACCTTCCGACGATTAGACTGTTCTGAAGGTAGTGTGGGCCCATAACCTGTTAGAATAATGTAGATGTGCTCGTTTCACCATAGGCAATGCTACACGATTGTCACCCAACCATAGGCACAAAGCCACCCTCGAGCACCTTAACCTTTGACAGAAAGAATCATTCCAGGAAGCCACACCATAACCAACAAATAACCAAGAGAGTGCACCTTCTCCAAGGGTAGCACACAAGAGAAAGTACCAGAAAGATTGAAAAAGAGAAAACTGTACAATTGCAGTTGTTGTTGCTCCTCCTCCAAACTTGCGCACTGTTTCTGGTTTCCTGAGTGAGTGAGTGAACAAATGAGCCAAGAGGTCCTCTATTTATATTAATCTGTCTAGTGACTTTTCTAGCTGGGCCAACCTGACTTTTCAGTGATTATATTTTCTGTTTATCTTTTTCCTGTGAAGCCGACTTGTCTTCCTAGAGGATAATACCTTAATATTATATATCATGATGAGTCGACGTATCTTCTAGGGTTTTCACACATCTATTTAGGGTTTCTCTTGCTTCCAAAATATTCTATTCTAGTCAAAGGTTACATATGGAGGTTAATACCTCTCGCAGCTACCATAATATCAACAGGAAGTCCTCTTCTTATGTGTATTCCTCTTTGTATGCAACACGGGCGAAAGGTTCCATGTGCATAAGAGTACCTAAAGTTGTAATCTTAGGCATTGGTGACCTTGACAACATGTTTGTCATCTTGTGATCCCTTCTGCCATTTGATTATGAGGTGAAATCGTTGCAAAAATCCCATCTATTTATAGTCTTACATATTGAAGCTTACTGTGGATCTACAAGTATTACAAAAGATGGTGGTCGATTTAGATTGTAATCTCCTTTCCCATCCGATGGTGCTTGCATTTCTTTGAGAAAGAGTTAAGGGGCAAGCTCAAGTAATCCAACAACTTCATTAGCGCTTGTCAACTTGTGTTAATTGTGTTCTCCCTAACATCTCTCACAAGGACAAAAAGATAAGCACTTGGGCATTGAAACTTTTGGCTCCATGGTTTCTCTTTCAAATTACGTATGGCAATTTTACAATTATTAATGGTGGTCATAATAACCACCAACATAGAACTTGTTTGCAACTTGGCTATGTGGTGCAAGAAACATGCCACTGCTATGAATAAAGGATTAATGTAGTCTTTGTCAAATCAGTTGTTAAAACTTTTCTTCCCCATTAAAGGGTAACTTCTTCCATGAGAAAGATGATAACTTCTTTCAATGTCATCTCAACCTAAGCAAATCCTTAAAGATCTTGGACGAGCAACGATTACAACATTGCACCATCTAAAGAAACATAGAGAAATGAAAACACAGTGGACCAATGACCAGAAATGTGATCAATTATCTATTTATTGAGAATCTCATAGAGGGTCTCAAGGAGTTGCCTAGACATCCTTTCTTGCATTGAAATTTCCAGGGACCTCCCACCAAATCATTCGATCAAGGAGATCAACTTGACAAAGTAATTATAACCAAACCACAACAAAAAGGTTGACAATCTAAGTATTAATAGCCATGCCATCATCTAACGGGGAGAGAATAAAATTTCAAAGTCAGCAAATAAGAAATGGTTCCAAAGATGGCTTTACAAACAGAATTTAGTATTTCATAGGTGACACTTTATGTCAAGCTTGTCACCAATCAATTCCTTTACGATCGCACCGCTTCTTCTCATGAACCTACAAACGTTCCCAATGCATAGGACAGCTGAAACACCAGCTGGGAACCAGAATGTAAAATTTATTGATTCTAGGCTTACCCCATTCTATATCTACTAAACAACTCCGATATGCAATACTACCATTCTTGTAGAATGAATGTGACTTCCAGGGTATCTCCCAATTTATACACTAGCTATCTCCCAATTTATTTATTCATTACGATCTTTTGTGTATCTCAACCCAAGTAGACACAATGAGGTATGGTTGCCCATTAGTAGCTAAATACTTTAAGTTGCCAAAATGGCATTGGTTCACTTTTGAGGTCGATTAACTATTAAGCATCCACAAGGGTTACATTCCCACTGTGGTTTGCCACCCAAAAGATGTAGAAACCAAAAGGGATCAGGCCAGATGCAAGTCCCGAAAAATTTTGGAATATAATTTTAGTGGAATGGTTAGCCTCAAACCTGACACCTGAGCCAAAGGAAGTCTGATCTATATGGTATGGCCCCTTCGGGGCTGTCTGTTTCTTGAAGTGCTTTCCAAAAAAAGGAAGTGGACTCTCCTTTAATATAAATATTAAAAGGAGCAACAATGGAATGTGCATTTAGAAACACAAGAAGTACAGAAATAGATACCTTGGCATGACGGTGGAGAGGCGTCGCTGCCATCAGACAGATGATAGTTGAACAGTTTGGGTTCGCAATAATTGCTCCCTTCTTGGAACTAAGTTTTATGTGAGACATTGCCTCTGGATTCACCTGAAATTAATATAAAACCTATAAGACATGAAATATGAAACTGGGCTTGAGCTTTTCCAACTAAAAAATGAAAATAGGTACCTCGGGGATCACAAGGGGTACACCGTCGTCCATACGGAATGCAGAGCTATTGTCTACAACAACTGTCCCTTGCTGTGCAGCTATGGGTCCAAACTTCTTGCTGCAAAACAATAAACATAGGAAGCTAAGGGAGCTAATGTTTCCATCGTGACATAGATAGATTGTGAGGCCTTATACCGTGTGTGAGTTTAAGTAGTGGGACTGCACAATAGATAAACCCTAAACCCTCCGATTAGTGGAAACTTGATTCTCAGATATGATATTCTCCATGAACATAAACTGACCTTATTGAACCACCAGCACTGAACAGAGCAATGTCAATCCCGTGGAAACTATCTTCAGTGAGCTCCTCTACTACATAATCTCGTCCCTGTACACAATGTCAACAAAATAACAGCTAAGGTACCCATTTTGAGCCAACGATCTGTCCAATCTGTGATATTAACACTAACCTCAAATGTCATTTGTTTTCCAGCAGAGCGCTTGCTAGCCAGCAGTCTGAGACTCCTGTAAGGGAAATCTCTATCGCTCAACACGCTCAAGAACTCCTGCCCGACGGCACCTGTGATGCCCACAACAGCCACCGAGGGCCCATCCTCCCTCAACCCCATTCTCACCACTCTTTTAGGAGGAAACCTCGTCCTCGTCCCCGGGATCGATCTGAGGCATTTGCTTTTCCCCCACATTTGGCTGCCATTGCCATTGATAGCGAAATCGGTCTCTGACAGTACTCGGGAAGCGTATGAGTGATGGGCGACTGCCATTGCCATCGTTGATCCAGATTCCTTTGACAAATGAATCTCTGCTCCCTACAATGGTTTAAGTGTGCTTCTCTCTCGTATGGTTCGGGGCAGGTGGGAACGAGAAAACGTTACGTAAATGAACAAATAACTATCTGGAAACGAAGAGGAAAAATAGGTATAGCGGAAGTTTGGTCAATAGTATTGATTAGGGCTGCGCCAACTGGATAATGGAAAGCCCCTGAGCTTAGTTTTTGGGTGCTGCATGCACATCATACGACGACTTCTTCCCTATTTTTAGGCGTTCCCGTAAGGCGTTTCATCGAAATTGCCTCTCTCAGAATCACTTAAGGCGCATGCTAACACATCAATTGGGCGGGGGAATTTGACTTCCAAATTGGACATATTCTTAATTTTAAAGAGAGAAAGGACTTCAAAGTCGAGCTCAATGTAAAACCATGACCTTCACACAAGGTATGGTGGAGTATTGTGCCCACCATTGGCATTGGTTGGCTGAGTATATGTTGGCTTCTTTGCGAGGATTTTAGTAATCTTGAATTCCAATTTAACAAAATTGGGATTAAACGTTTTGCATATCTTTGTGGGATTCTAGTTATAATGGCCTTAACATTGGATTTGAATTGTAAAACCTTAATAAATATTGATGTTATATATTTTTGTGGGATTCTAGTTATAATGGCCTTAACATTGGATTTGAATTGTAAAACCTTAATAAATATTTATGAGGTGACTATGTGGACCTCTATTTTAATTAGCTCAATTTGAAGGCTAGTGCCTTGAAAAGGGGATAAAATAGCTAGATAAAGCCATGCTTTATAAGCAAAACATATTTTTCCTTCAATATGACGATAGTGGTCTAAATGATTGTTTTGGGGGAGGCTACCTTCTCCAACCACTAACCAATCGTTTTCTACATTTCTTGGGAGGGTGCCAAAATGAGAATGCCCAAGTCGTTGTTCTCCTGATGAGTCTCATTTGCATAACCCATCATACATCTAAGTCATGTTAAGGGTTTGGAACTTGCTAACACAAGCTCAAGTGGAATGAAGCCATTATCAAGTCATTGTGTTCCTACATGCATTTGGTTGTCATTTTGTGAATGTTCGACACTCATGCAAAAGGTGGCCAAGGCTGAGTTTTGGGCCATTTCCCAACCGTTGCACTTTTCTCCATTTGATGATAGTGTTTTGGCCAGGGCGACAAAGCTCAAGCATTTCTTAAAACAATATGAAATTCAATGGGCCCAAAAAGCCCAAATTTGGGTTTAACTTCACTGGCTCAAATCTAGGGACCGACCCACCAAATCATTCTTCGAGGCACTGATGGGTAATGAGGCTTCTAAGAAGATTAAAGTCTTGAAAACCATGGCTAGAAGGTTATGTAACCAAAAGGGCAATAAGTTGGAATTTGTGGAGCATTGTCGCACTATCTTTTAGTGCCAACATATGGTAGACCCACATAGGGTGGGCATGCAAAATTACACCAACCATGTCCCCCGTAAACTATCCCTTAAGCAAAGAAAGATTTTTGCAATCAAAATTTGTTCTTAATAGAGTCGGTCGAAGCCCTAGTGGTAATGGCTAACTACAAGTCTTTAGGGTTGAATAGATACCTTTGTGAATTTCTCAAAGACACTTAGGATTCTCTAAAGCTTGACTCCTCAAAATGTATAAAGAAGAAGTCCAAAAAAGTCTTTGGCCTCTCTCATTAACAAAGGACTTATTAAATTCATTCCCAAAGTGGGTGAGATTGAGCTCATCGCTAGCTTGAGACCCATTATGTTGCTATATGCATCCTACAAAAATTTGGTTAGAGCCCAAACCCTAATAGTGAGATGTCTCTTGCCTCATGTTATTAAACCTTAACAAACTAGATTCATCCATGAGCAATTAATTTTGGATGATGTGGTGGCAATCTAGGAGGGCATGAAATGGGCTAGTTGCTTGGGGCTAATGGCTCTATTCATTAACCTTGACTCTGAGAAAGCCTGTGACTAGGCAGAGTGGCCCTTTATCTTGACCATGCTACAAACCCTAAGTTATGGCCAATTTTGTGTGCATTAAATGAAAACCCTATTCTTGGATGCCTTGCTCTATCTCTCACTGAATCAAGCCAAATTCGAGGAAATTGTATCGTTTCAGTGAATCTATCAGTGTTGCCCTTTTTCTTCATCCCTTTATGTTCTTGCAACTAAAGCCCTGGGTTATCTCTTTCATTATTGCACCCTATGTGGTCTAATAAAGTGTATCTCTCTCCCTATCCCCTATGGAAGCCAAATGGTTAATGGGCATTTTGCCAACAACTCTATCCTTGTTATTGTGGAAGAACAACTAGAGTTAGTGGTCAACACCAAGGACTAAATTCACATTTCAATGAGGCTTCAAGATCCAAAATCCAAATGACTAAAACTTGGTGCTATTGGTTGGCTTGGAATGGTATCCCCAATTGGTTTGCCATGCAAGGTTAGTCCTAGACTAAACATGGGCAAATCTTCAAGTTGATGGGAACTCCCTTTGCTTTCCAGACCTCTCTTAATGTTCTTTAGGGCATTGTATTGCAACATATAGCCAATAAGGTTGACAAGTGGACTACTCACCCTTGGTTGCTAGTAACATGGTTTCATATTTGTTCCAAACTTATTATTGTCACCCTTATGTATTATTCATCTTGTTGGGTTCCCTTTAGTGTAGCCTATCAATGGCTAAAGAAGATGTTGGAAGATTTCCAACGGATCGTCATGTAGGGGAGAAAGGATTTCCACAATGAAACTAGGAACCTTGTTGTACACCAAAAGATTAGGAAGGTTTGGGTATCATTGGGTTCTTTCAGCAAGCTCAAGCCTTCCGTGACAAATGGTTTATCCACATGGTGGAAAGAAATGAAAATTGGAAAGAATAACAAGCATCACGTGACCTAAAGAGGGGATTCTTTGTGAACTTGGCTTTCTTTCAATGACCATTATATTTGGTATTCCCCCCTAATCCATTTTTTAGAGAAAATCTTTGGATGACTTGTGTGCTTCTCAGCTAAGTGTTTATTCAAGAAAGGAATTGTCAAAGTGAGTGATTTATTTTATGGTTCTTCTCGCGTGTGGAAATCTTAAGAGGATATGAAAACAAACTTTTTGTTGGCTCACCCAGATAGACCAATCAGTAAGTGTGCCTAAGAGTTAGTCATGTATGACCTCTTACTTTAAGTATGTATCAAAGCCCTTGTGTCATGGTGGCATTGGAATTTTTCCTAGGTTTTTAAGAAATATGAGCCTCTAGATGCCTATAAATGGCTTAGCCCTAGACCCGTAATTAGGGCTAAACTGAAAAATTTATGAAGGGTGATGTATAAGCAATCTACCTGGTTGTTTTGACTTCACTTTTTTTGGCAAAAATTCATTAAGCCCGAGAAGGCTATCTTTTCTTATACCTTAATACTTAGTGGCTTGCCTTTGGGCCAACGTCTAAAATACCTAGGAGTCCTCAACCCTAAGTGTCCCTTGTGTCAAAAAGATGAAATTGTTAAGCACACTTTTTTGTTATCCTTGTGTTGGTTCCGGAAGTCACCCCTGGATTGCGGCAAAGGTAAGCCTAATACCCATCAGTTTTTTAGGTGGATGTTGGTTTAAATGGGTGGTGGTCAATGGACAAAACTCAACACTAGAATGATGTTACAACATAGAACCAGATAGGAGATGCACAGGGAAGTGAGGGCCACATTAACTTCAGTCAATGGATTGAGTTTTAAAACGAGCAGAGGGAAGACTTGGTGAGAAAACAAACAAAACTGCTATGAGCATCTGGCTTTCCAGCAGCTTCAAGAGGAAAAAATCAAGCTCGATGATGTTCTCGAGCCCAAATTTCAGACACTAAAATGTGTCCCAATGACACAATCATAACTACACAACGATCAAACCTACATCACTATGCGGCCATAACAAATCGACTGGATCCTCCAATTCCGAGCCATTCAGTGCCATAAGGAAAAAGATAACAAGGAGAATTGATTAAAACTGGTTACGAAACTACTATAATCAAACCTACATTATAGCAGCATAACAACCCTCGACTGGATCCTCCAATTCCAAGTGTCTTAACACAGTGTTTACAGAGAGATGGAAAGAAACCGACTTCTATTAACTGAAAGTCTCAAATCGATTACATAACCAGACACAACTCTGGTGTTACAGCATATTACAAAATGGGAGCTCTGCTCAACCAAAGACCCTTTACAAAATATGAAAATGACTCCTATATACTCAGAGCAAACCCAAGAAGCATGCTCGAGTCTTTGCATTGAAGTCTTTACGTCTGCATGTTTCTTGTTAGACTGTGCATGTAGTCTCTTGTCGAAAGCGAGCTCTGTCAGACGCAATCGTGTGTCAGGAAGGCTCTGCAACTGAGTCGACTTGTTGACGGTCCTTGCTCGAGCTCTCCATTTATGGTGGAAATGATGTTCAACCACCACCAACCAACCTTAATAACTGCTTCCTTGGGATCAAGAATGTCTAAGTCAACTCTGCACCTGCAGGACGTGGCACCCTCAACATTATACCATCTGTACCTAAGTTGGATGCTTGCAAGAAGGCCTGATGGCGGACGTGGAGGTGATGTGGAGCGAGGTGGCACAGGTGGAGGGATATGAGAGGGGATAACATGACAGGCGAGACAGTGAATGGAGGACAAGTGTGAGGGAGCGAAAGTTATAGGGGAGCAGGGGAATGTGACAGACATAGGAGAGAGATGGAGTGGGGGACAGCTGTCGACGGGACATAGTGGTCACTTGTCGACACAGGATAGAGCGCTAAAAGCACATGCGCATATTGGGGCTGCAAAAAGCAGTTTGAAACTTCCCTGCTTTTGGGCCCTATGTGTGTCTTTGGCTAACACGTAGCGCCTTAAAAAACCACAACTGTTTTCCCCTGCTCGCTCTTCCTTTTTTAATGGTTGCGCATGTTGAGGCCCCAATACGATCGACGATTGTCAATTTGAGGCATGCCAACCTTGACCGCCCAATCTTGCGCGTGTCTTAGTACAATGTGCCAAACGGTCACATCAACTTCGACAGACTTAGGAAAAGTGCCATTTAGTGGGTATTTTTAACACCGTTCTTCGCATTTTTCCACCCAAGGGCCAAATCCAGGAAAAACTCCCCGCTTGCAAGAATATGTGATAACATTAGGCTCCATGGGGGATAGAGTCCTCCCTGCGAGGCTCTAATATCTCCTTTGCAGTTCCAGTTGCCTTTTGTTGGGCTATGGAGTCAAGCTCAAAACACCCTACTGAGGAATACCTGCCGAAAAATAAAATGAAAACAAACCTATAAGGGCTCCAAGGAGCTTATTTATGTACAATCCTAAACTAATCAATTTTCACAAAGTGCTAGGTGAAAGCAAACTTCCACCATAGCCAATCAAGTAACTTCCTAAATGGAAGCTCCTTTACTTTTTCGGTGATCACTAATAGATGATGCAATCGTGACAGCAGAACGGTTGCACCCTTCAACTCATCTTCAAAGGTTGAAGTTGAGATGAAATAGGGCTTCTCCAATATATGAGGGGAATGCCACGCCATGCGCTGACAAGCTCATAGAACGAGTGGAAAATTCTGGAAAATTTGTAACAGGTAGCCTAATATGCTCCACAGTTGCTCACACATGGCTGAATATCTTTGATAAGCACAGGTGGATGAGGAGTTGATGCAGGATGACTGGTCTCAGGTGATGGTTGTTCGCTTACAAGCCCTGTATAGAAGATAAATTACCCCTTATGATGCTTCTTTGGTTCTTCTTCATGGCTCTCCCAAGGGTTAGATTCATAATCATCATAAATAGGACGGGTGGGAAAGCTTTGCTCTTCATTCAGTTGCTCAGCGTCTTCTGCAGGCCCAGGAGGGATGATTTCCTCATGATAATCTTCTTCAAGGAAAAGAGGATAAGGCTATGTTGTGTGTTCTTGGATGTCCTGCATATCCAGCTCAGAATCTGATTCATAGCTGTCATATACAAGTTGGATGCTCCCCTGATCAACAAACTGTGATGTAGGGCTTTGTTGCTCCTCATCCGAATAATCATCAAAGGTTGAAACAACAGGCACATCAGCAGCAGAATGCAAGGCCTCTATAACTATGGAATCTTCATCATCATCCTCAGTAGCGTTGCCTAGGATATTCGTCTCAAGGACTGGAAAATCCTATGCGCTTTGTGCAGATTCCAACCTTTCTAGTTTGGCAGAGAGAGATTTCACCAGCTCCATTACTTCGCCCAAAGCATCTTCATCTTCCTCGAGGTCCTCATCCTCATAGCCTTCCTCTGATGTAGATGAACAAGGAAGAGAAAGGACTAATTTATGATCCAAGTCATCAGGCTCATCCTCACATCCTGTGTAAGAAGCAGCTATATGTTGGATACAGTCATTGTATCCCTCACAATAACTATGACAAATTAACCCAGAGGGATAAAACTTCTGACAATGAGCGTTGAAAGCTGCATGAAAATCTCTCAGTGAAGAAATGCTAGTAGGGGGTAAAGAATGATACCACTCATGAGCATCCCCTACTAACGAGAACATGAACATCTTCATTAAACATCCTCCTGACGTATCTCCCACTGGTGCATGAGTTCATGAAACTCACTGAGATGTTGAGCAGGGTTGTCCTCTTTATGCTCTCGAAATATAGGCAAATATTCATTCCATTCATTTGGAGTAGGAACAACATTGGGAAAACCAGGAAAAACAGAAAAATTAAAGGGAGCAAACCTCTGCGCCATAATTCTTTCCATTTCGAACCAGTGGAGTCGCCAAGCAATCCTTCAACCTGGAGTCGTTAGGTGAATGATGTGTAGAATGAGTGTGTCTGGTCTTTGTTCACCATCAAAGACGAGATTTGATCATTGTGTTCTCCGAGGGATACCAGGTGTAGCCAGAACCAGCCACACTGAAACAATGGAGTTGAGACAGTGGAGTCGCCACAGTAGAGTCGTCAGGTGCACAGTAGCAATCTTTGATGTACTGAGTTCTTATGCACCTTTAGAATCAGTAAGCTTTGTCATTCAATCCCAAGGAAAAATCTTCAACTTCGTCTCCAACAACGACGCCATAAATGTTGGTTCTAGAAGTCACCCTTGGATTGCAGCAGAGGTAAGCCTGATACCCATCAATTTTTTAAGTGGATGTTGGTTTAAATGGGTGGTGGTCAATGGAAAAAAATCAACACTATAATGATGTTACAACACAGAACCAGATAGGAGATGCACAGGGAAGTGAGGGCCACATTAACTTCAGTCAGTGGATTGAGTTTTAAAACGAGCAGAGGGAAGACTTGGTGAGAAAACAAACAAAACTACTATGAGCATTTGGCTTTCCAGCAGCTTCAAGAGGAAAAACTCGAGCTCGATGATGCTCTCAATCCCAAATTTCAGACACTGAGATGTGTCTCGATGACACAGTCACAACTACACAACGATCAAACCTACATCACTATGCAGCCATAACAACTCGACTGGATCCTCCAATTCCGAGCCATTCAGTGCGATAAGGAAAAAGATAACAAGAAGAGCTGATTAAAACTAGTTACGAAACTACTGTAATCAAACCTACATTACAGCAGCGTAACAACCCTCGACTAGATCCTCCAATTCTGAGTGTCTTAACGCAGTGTTTACAGAGATATGGAAAGAAACTAACTTCTATTAACTGAAAGTCTCAAATCAATTACATAACCAGACACAGCTCTGGTGTTACAACATATTAAAAAATGGGAGCTCTGCTCAACCAAAGACCCTTTACAAAATATGAAAATGACTCCTATATACCCAGAGAAAACCCTAGAAGCGTGCTCGAGTCTCTGCATTGAAGGCTTTATGTTTGCATGTTTATTGTCAGACTATGCATGCAGTCTCCTATCGGAAGCGAGCTCTGTCAGACGCAATCGTGTGTCAGGAAGGCTCTGCAACTGAGCTGACTTGCTGACAGTCCTTGCTCATGCTCTCCATTTATGGCGGAAATGATGTTCAACCACCACCAACCAACCTTAATAATTGCTTCCTCGGGATCAAGAATGTGTGAGTCAAATCTTCACCTGCACGACGTGGTGCCCTCAACATTCTGCCATCTAGATTTGAGTTGGATGCTTGCGAGAAGGCCTGATGGCAGACGTGGACGAGGGTTTGGTGGGTCAATTGATGCAACGACAGGCTGCTCATTGTGTGATGGCCATGTGGAGGAGACACGAAGGCTGGGAAGAAGTTGTGGGGACGACACAGGCGAAAGCTGAGGTGTAATGGAACGAAGGTGATGTGGAGCGAGGTGGCAGGATACAAGAGAGGAAAACATGATAGGCGGGACAGTGAATGGAGGACAGGTGTGAGGGAGCGAAAGCTATAGGGGAGCGAGGGAATCTGACAGACAAAGGAGAGAGATGGAGTGGGGGATAGTTGCCGACAGTACATAGTGGCCACTTGTCGACCCGGGATAGGGCGCTAAAATCACATGCACATATTGGGGCCGCGAAAAGCAGTTTGAAACTTCCCCACTTTTGGGCTGGATGTGTGTCTTTGGCTGACACATAGTGCCTTAAAAAACACGGCTATTTTCCCCGGCCTGCTCTACCTTTTTTAACGATCGCTCATGTTGAGGCCCCGATACGATCGACGGTCGTCGATTTGAGGCACGCTAATCTTGACCGCCCAATCTTGCGTGTGTCTTAGCACAATGCGCCAAACGGTCACATCAACTATGGCGGACTTAGGAAAAGCGCCATTTAGTGGGTTTTTTTAACCCCATTCTTCGCATTTTGCCACCCAAGGGCCAAATCCAAGAAAACTCCCCCCTTGCAAGAATATGTGATAACACCTTGCTCACTAAGTCAATTTGGCTATGGGCATCCAATCTTTATGGCTAACTCCTCCTTGGCTCGATCTATTGGAAAGATGCCATTCTTGGGTATAAGCTCTAGTGGGTGGTATAATTCCATGTTGTTAAGAAATAGAGCTCAAATAGGAACTTCCGTATAGGGTAAGTATGAATGTGTTGGAAGTGATCCATACAGGTTTACTGTGAACGTGTTGGAAGTGGTTCGAGATATTTCAAAAAGCAACTTTATTTTGTAATTCACTTTAGGAAAAAATTGAAACTCTTAGATTTAGTTGTCGAACATAATAAAGTGTATTTCATGCATTAATGACTTAAACTAGGATTAATCTCAACTGTACATCTTATTGAGAGATTAGGGTTTTGGTATATTATGGTTTAAGTGAAAAGTATAAAGACGGGTCAAGATAGAAAGTTCAAACACGACTTTTATAAAGGACAACAATCAAACACGACTTTTATAAAGGACAACAACTAATTGAGCATAGTTGAGGAGCAAGAGAGGAACAATAGAAAAAGGAAGGAGGATGTTGTATAGCAACCATCTGTATAGTGAATCCATACATGCACATGGATTTGAAGTCATGCAGAGCCAAACAACAAATCCATACAACATGATGTACAGTCTTCCTTGTAGGTTGATTCCTCTCAATTTATGGGCAAATCTATTTTTGAGGTGAATTTGATTCACTGTGTGGCTACTAGTTTGGCGAATTGTAGAGGTTTCCTTGTAAGCTTTGAATAAGGAATGAAAAGTTGATTTCAAAGGAGAAATTGCATGTGTATGTGTGAAATCGTTTTATGATTATGTTATTTACTTTTCCAACTATTGTGTGATTTATGCTATGGTCTAAAATGAATTTCTATGTTAATTAAATTCAACAATTTATTTGCTTAATTGAGATCATAAGGACAATGGTAACCTAGGGATGGAAATTTCTAGATAGTATCAAAGATTCTATCTGATTGAGATTCTCAGGGGTTTGCAACAGTAGATCAATTGCCAGAAATAAGGACCGATAGTCATAAATTTCAATTTTTAAAACTAACTTTTAAATCCGAGAGTTTGTTGAGTAGATCTCATACATTGCATTAGTTAGTCTCGTCTTTGAGGATAGATCGACGATGGTGCCACAAATTTCTTGTCTTGGAAAGTTAGTGTTACACCCTTAATGGAAGAGAATGATCTCTATGATATTGTTAAGGGTGTGCCTTCACCTATAGATCCACAATAATTGGCAGCTCACAAGAAGAAGGAAGTGAAGGCCAAATGAATGATCATTGATGCAATTAAGGATCACTTGATACCTCGCCTATTTGAGAAGAAGACAAAAAAGGAAATGTTTGATACCCTGGTTAGCCTCTACTAGAGTAAGAAGGTGAACATGAAGACGATATTGCAAAAAAAACTCAGAGCCATAGAGATTACCATATTAGATTCAGTTATGAGTTACCTTATGAAGGTCATGAAGATTCGTGATCAACTTGCAACAATTAGGGAGAAGATTGTGAATGCAAAGGTGGTGAACATGCACTAAATGGATTTCCAATTTCATGGGAACCATTTGTCAAAGGTATTTGTGCTCACAAGGACCTTCATAAATTTGAAAGGTTGTGGGATGACTGTATCTAGGAGAAGACTCAAATGGATTCAAAAGCCAATAAGAAGGATTGTGACAAGAACCTAGCCCTATTTGGACAAACAAATAAGGATAGAGGCAATGGACCCAATAAGGGTAAGGGAAGGAAAGGGGAGTCAACCTCAAAGTCGGGGAAAAAGGATTTGAGTAAAGTCAAGTGCTTCATTTGTCATAAGCACAGGAATTATGCATAGTAGTGTCCAAATAAGAAGAGACAAAAGTAAGCAACATCAGAAGCAGGTAGCAACATCTGTAGAAACTTAGATGAGCTACTTTGTTGCCAAGTTTGAAAAATATTTCTCACTGGTATCTTGCCTTTCTACCAACATGATTATGAGGAATGCATGGTATGTGCATAGTGGGGCATTTTGTTACATGACATCGATTTGGAAATTATTTTATAGTCTAATAGAGTATGACTCAAGGGTTTAGGTTGATCTTGGTGATGATGTCAAGTACCTAGTAGCAGGAGTTGGTACCATTCCCTTCCAACTCTAGTAAGGTAGTTTTTAGTCTTTGATAATGTTTTGTTTGTTCCAAGTCTCAAGAAGAATTTACTTTTAGTTTTAGATATGGAGGATAAGGGCTACACTATGGAGTTCAAGAACCAACAATTCCTCGTTGAGTAGAAGGAATCTAACATAGATACAACTTGGGTAAGAAGTTAGAGAAGTTAACCTTCACGGGTTGCAAGGTGAACTTGTCCTAGCCCTAGTTCACAACAGTGATAGTTTGTGCGAGTTGTGGCACAAGAGGATGGGGCACGTACATCACCAGACATTGCTTATTCTAAGGGATATTATAGAGTCCATCATTGAGCAACAAGGAGTATGCAAAGGGTGGATGCTTGAAAAGCATGCGAAGGTTGCTTTCCCAAGCAACAAGCATAGGTCTAAGTTGATTTTAGACCTAGTGCATTTGGATGTTTATGGATTGATGCCAATAGCATCGAATTTAGGAAGCATGTATTATGTTTCCTTTGTTTATGTCTTCTCTCACAAGACTTGGATCTACTTCTTAAAGACCAAGGATGATGTCTTTAGCAGGTTTCAGGGGTTCAAATCTTTAATTGAAAACTGGATAGGGAAGAACATTAAAGTCTTGAGATCAGACAATGGGGGTGAGTATACCTCCAAGGAGTTCGATGGTTTGTATAACTCCATATCAGTACAGACTTTGTGGGGCCTTCCCCTGTCCCGTGAGATTTTAGCAACATGACCATATCATATCCCTCCCCAAGAGATGGGCGAGATCCCCCAGGCCTCAGCAACAAACTACCTCCTCCATAAAACAACGTAATGGACAATCAAAACATCCCATCGATTCTCCCTCTAGATATCATAATATACTAAATTTTCGTCATTTGACCTCGAATGTTAGGAGAGATGATTTTATTCAATGACATACCTACCTCGCAATGTTTGGTTCTTCTTATTCTTGGATCTTCTACTCCTATACATCTCTACCCTAGAGTGGGTTTTTGAGCTTGGAGTTGAGGGTTGTTCATACCTTGGCTCAGTTCTCACTCTCCATTATACCTTACTCTACTTTACTTTCTGCATCTTTCCTTTTGTAGGAGACTTTTTGGTACTCCTGCTTTGTAATGACATCATTGTACTCAGTAGTCCCTCTGACCTACTTTTGTGGTCATCAGTTGGACATTAATAAAATTATCTTATATTATCTACGGAAGCAAGGAGTAAGAGGGAGATAATTGTTCTATATGACCCACAACATAATGGGGTTGTTAAGTGCAAGAATTAATCCATCATAGGCACTGCCAGGGCCAGGATTCATGACAAAAACTTGTCGATATTTCTTTGGGTAGAAGCATGCAACACAACAATTTACATCCATAACATGAGTCCTCACAGGATCTTGAAGGACAAGACATCGAAGGAGGCATTCACTAGTGTGAAGCCAGATGTGAGTCATTTCCACGTCTTTGGACCCAATTTATATCCATGTACTAGTGGAGAAGAGGACCAACTTGGAGCCCTCCATTAAGAAGGGTTTATTTGTAGGTTATAGTGAAAGGGTCTACATTCCAATGTAGAGGAAGACAATACTGAGAAGTGATGTAAAGTTTAAGGAAGACTTTGCATCTAGGAAGTCTCATGAGCCTATTCTAGTGACAAAGTATGAGGAGCAGGAAGCTCCAAAGGTTGAGCTAGGGTCACCAATTACTCCCAACACAGAACAACAACCTTTAGGTGAAGAGGAGGAGACATCAAATCCTTATAGTTCTATCAGGAGACCTCAATGGTTCACTCAAACATTGAGGGATGTTGAGGAGTGTGTTAAGACTCCTAAGAGCACATTTAGAGAACCTATGAAGAAGTTTCCAAACTACACGACATTGATGAGCAACATCATAGATTCCAATCCTTCTAGCTTTCAGGAGGCAGTAGACCAACAAGTATGGTCGGATACCATGGTGTAGAAGTACACCTCCATCACGAAGAATGATGCCTGGGACATAGTGTCAAGACTAGAAAAGAATTTAGTAGTGAGTTATAGGTGGCTCTACAAGATTAAGCATGTGGCATATGGAAACATTGAGAAGTTCAAAGTGAGGTTTGTGGCAAGAGGTTTCTCCTGGAGAGAGGGAGTGCAGTACGATGAGACTTTTGCTCTAGTCACCAAGTACACTTACATTGGAGCAAATATGTCCTTAGTTTCATTTGTAGGATGGATGATACATCAAATAGATGTGAAGACAACTTTCCTTAATGGAATCATTTAGGAAGAAGTGTACATGGAGAAACCTCAGGGATTCGAGGTAAATGGGAAGGAATCCCATGTTTGCAAGCTCAAGAAATCCTTTTATGGACTCATGCATGCACCAACAACATGGTATTCTAGGATATATGGTTAATTATATAGTGTAGGCTTCACCAAAAGTGAAATATTTTCTAACTTATATTATAAATGTTGGGACTGATCTGCTTATTTTGGTGTTGCATGTAGAGGACTTATTTCTTATAGGTGCAAAGAAGCTTGTTGCAAACATGGCTATCAAGTTTTAGATGAAGAACATTGGTTTGATGCATTACTTCTTAGGTTTGGAGGCTTGGAAAAGACCAAGGGACATATTCCGGGGGTAGGGTAAGTGTGCAGTTGAGATACTGAAGTGGTTTTGGATGGAGAATTGCAAAACTATGGCCAGACCCATTATCACTAATCTGAAGAAGGTGATAGCTTCAAAATCAAAGTTGGGAGATCCCATGTTATACAAGCAATTGGTAGGTTCCTTTGTGTATTTGATCAACACTGGAATATATATATATTTTGAATTGAACACCTTGAGTGAGCTAATTCATGATCATTGGGTAGCAACAAAGCATGTGCTCAAACACTTTAGGGGCATAGTGGAGCATGATCCAAAATATCTTGGAGATGGTGAAGTGAAGTTACAAGGGTACATAGACTCATATTAGGCAATTAGTGAAACAAACACGAAGAGCACCTTAGGGTGTTACTTTAGATCGGGTTCAACGATGATACCCTAGTTCAATAGGAAGTAGACTTTTGTGGCATTTAACTTAGCAAAGGCATAATACATCGCAACTAGTACTGCTAGTTGCGAGGCCATTTGGCTTTGCAAGATTGTTTGATAAGAAGTTGGATCCCACTGTGATTTTTGGATCCCACTGAGATTTATTGTGATAACCAAAGTTGCATCAAGCTCTATGAGAATCTAGTATTTCATGATGACTTTAAGCACATAGAGATCAAATATCACTTCTCATGAGACATAATTCAAAAGGGAGCAGTGAAGCTCTAGTGTATTCCCACAGATCAACATGTAGTTGATATTCTAACCAAGCCCTTAGCAAAATGGAAGTTTGAAGCAATCATAGAGAAACTTGGATTACTGCAAAATTCCTTCCTCTCTAAGACGAAGTGTTGAGAAATATAGCTTGGACATGAACTTCTATAAAGGTTCAATGTGAATGTGTTGGAAGTGGTTTGAGATATGTAAAAAAGTAACTCTATTTTTTAATTCACTTTGGGAAAAATGAAAAGTCTAATATTTAGTCGTTGATTCTAATAAAGTATATTTCATGTATTGATGACTTAAACTAGGATTAATCTCAACTGTACATCTCACCGAGAGATTAGGGTTTTGGTATATTAGGGTTTCAGTTAAAAGTATAAAGACAATTGAATATAGAAGGTTCAAACATATTTTTTTGCTAGATAGGGATAACAATTAGTTGAGCCGAGCTGAAGAGCAAGAGAGGAGCCAAAGTAGAAGGAAGGAGGAGGTCATATAACAACCATATGTACAACAACAATACAACATATCCATATAGTCATATAAATTTGTACATCCAATCCATACAATTGTGTGAATTTGTATAGTAGATCGTACAATCTTCCTTGTATGTTACTTCTTCTTTGTTTTTATGTGTATATATTTATGAGGTGATTTTGATTAACCATATAGTTGCTTGTTTGGAAGACTATGGAGGTTTCCTTGTAAGCTTTGAACGAGGAATAAAATGTTGATTTTGAAGAAGAAATTACCTATGTATGTTTGAAACTGTTTTATGCTTCTGCTATTTAATTTTCCAATTATTGTGTGATTGATGCTATAGTCTGAAATTAATTTTGTGTTAATTGAATTCAACTATTTATGTGTTTAATTGAGATCATAAGGAAACTAGTCACATAGGGCTGAAAATTTCTACACATGCAATGATGCAAATTGTTATAATTGATTATTATTACTATTATTTGGAAAAAGAGGGACGACAATGTTTTTAAGCAAACACATGTAATGATTTCACTTGGTTTAACAAAGTTTAGATATGTGCCAACTTACACTTGCACATCAAGGTGCATGTTGGGAAAGTGGATCTGGAGTTGGTGCACCTTCACACGTTGATGGAGTTATAGGGACCCCTTGTGCAACGAGTTAGGTTCCCCTGAAGTTTACCAACCCTCTAGCTCATTCCATTCCCACCATTTTGATAAGAGATCTAACATCATGTTGGCTGCTAGGTCCAAGAGTGGAATGGCCATTGCAGTGAAAGCCAAGAACCCCATAGTTGGATGCCTCCTCCTTGGCCTGAAAATAACAGATACCCTTGCCTAGATTTGGCAATATCAATGGAGAAGCATAAGGAACAATGATCAAAGGATGGATTTGAATCTACCCCATAGATTAACGAGCCACTTGTCACTAGGAGGGCCCCATTCCCAATGATCGAGACCCTCCACTTGACACAAGATCCATCGTCACTTCTTAAATTAAGAGGTTATTTTGAATATGGTTGTCAAAGCAAATTTCATGTTTTTATTGCTTTTAATTTTAACCTTGGGTCATGTGGTCTTTGTATAAAACATTGGGGCCTCGATTGTTTTAGTTTTGATTATCCCTTAGGGTCTAGACCATGTTAGCTTTGATTACCCGTAGGGCGCCAAACTTTGGTATTTTTTGGCTTGTGGACATTATTATGTGGCTCACCTTTTGTTGTATGAAATGTTATGCATTTTTTTATTATTAGTAAAGTTTTAAGGAAGCATTTTATCCAAAAAATAAAAAGAGAAAGGGATATGAGAAGGGAGTAAGTTAATCTTAATAACCTTCTTTCTATCAACAAATCTAGTGTGAATCTGGTAGAATTTTTTTGACGTGATCCAAGTTCTATCGAATGGTGGAACAATGATCGAAGGGTATTGCCCAATTCTAAGATGACCCAAATCCTTGAAAAAATGATCAAAGTTATAAATTGATTGGAACTTTGAGTTCCAATGTCATTGGAGTTTGAAAAGTGGAGGGAAGTTTGCCACACAATTAGACATCTCCTATAAGAAGTGGTCCATTATTAATTCACATACACAATTTCCCACATAGATGGTTGGCCAATGTTAAGGCACCATCTAATCTTGTAGCAAAGTTTCCCCACCATGCTATAATTTGATGAAATAACAAGTCAATGTCCTAATTGATTTGAGACTCAAATTCGTTTTTCAAGGCTTTGACTTGATTCGGGATTGGGAAAAACCATAGGGGCATTGTTCCACCATGCATGGAACTTTTATAGTGGTAAACCTCCAATCATGTTTGAAATTTATGTCATGTTAAGTCAAATTTTCCACTAGAAACTAGAGGGTCATTTTACTACAATATTAGCTCACTCTCAAAGATAACACTCCAACTTGGTTCAACATCGACAAATGTTTTATGTGAATCTTAGGATCCTATGCACGTGAATACATGTATGAGTATAAAAAAGTTCCTATTGTTGGAAATATTAATGAAATACATAGGCATGTAAAAGCAAGCCAAGTGCGCATAAATGACCAACGAGGTTCACAATGTTGTCTAGTCCAAGTGTAGGTTAACTAGGCATAGAGACTTTAAGTATATACATAGATCAAGGGCATTGAAGTGCATATCATAACATAGCACAAGGTTGGAAGTCTAGCACATTATGTTGATATGGATCAAATTGTTGAAGTAATGATGGCATTAAACTCAAGGTTTATTATCCGATTTAAAGTCGATCAACATATTTATAGGACCCAATGTACATGTCCTTGGGCACAAAACCAAAATATTGATGAATGATTATGGATGATTAACAATCTAGTCAAAGATGGTAATCAAAATACCTCCCTATATATTATTTATGACCCTTCATTCTTGAGGATGATGAACACCTTATATATGATGAGTAAATGTATGAGGTTCATAACACTAATTAATTGATGTATGAGAGATTAACTTCAGTGTGAGATTGCATCTTATGAGCCTGATTTTATGAGTGAATTTTGAGCCACTGAGTTTCTAATCATTATCGAGTGAAGGCCTTTGTTTCATATAGTTTGAGAATTAATTTATTTAAAGTAAACTATCACATTCTTAGTTCCATTAATATCACTTGGGGGAAGTGGTGTTTTTGGAAGCTCGTGTAAGCCTTTTAAATTGAATGGGTTAAGCAGTGATGAATTTTCAGTGTGTTTATCAGAGCACAACGCATAATAAACATGTGCGCATGAAAGGTGGGCGTGTGAGTGGAGAACATGGGTGCACCACCCCTTTCCAACATGGTATTAAAGTAGATGTTGTTTTGATCATGGAGGACTAAAAATATATTTGAGATATAGTTATGTTTTGAACCTCGAATTGTTGATCACAAAACAAATTTATTGTTGTTAATAAATGAGGTTGCTTTAATTCTTAGAATATTTGAATCAAGGGGCAGATGGATTCTTCTTCAAGCATCACTCTCCTTGATTTTAAACTAGATGGGGATAACTATCCAATATGGAAATTTAGGTGCAAAGTAGTATGATGAAGTGCAAGTTATTATTGCTCATGGAGGGCTAAGAGACAATGCACATTGATGTTTTTTATTTAGTAAAGCTCCAGGCACACAATGAGGATCTAAAGTGTATTTTCAATTCCACTATAGTTAATCACATTGCTCCTCAAATTAGAAGTGTGATTACATCACAACAAATTTGGGCTACTTTACAAAATTTGCATGAGACCTCTAACAGGGCAAGGGTGTTCAACTTGACAAATCAATCGTATGCCTTGAAGATAAATGATGGAGAGTGTGTCATTGACTATATGACATGGATATAGGATGTTTGAGATCAGCCTGATATAGTTGATGCCCACGTATAAATGCTAAAGATCTCATGGTGCTAACCACCAATGGTTTAACTAATTTTTTTTGTTGTTTTAAGACCATTTTGATTGTCATTGAAAACATCACACTGTGTTAACTTGGTGGCGTGTTATGACAATAAGAAAAATTCCTACACATATTTAGGAAAAATATTTTAGATCAAGAATGTACAACTAAATCATCTAAAAAGAAAGGGAAGAAGTTTATGCAAGCAAATTTTGAAGAATGCATACATAAACATAAATATGTTATTTATTACTATTGCAACATGGGGGACATTATGCAAGGTTTTAAGCATAAGTGAGATCCAAGCAAACATTGTGCAAGGGATTATTTTATTATGGAGTGACCTAATAAGTGGACAAACTCAACCTTTTCGACAAGTTTGTTTTTTCTGGCAAGGCAAATTTTTTCCTTGATATGCTCAATTTTTTAAAATTTTGGTGACTTGGGTTGTCTTAAAATGGGTTGGGACTCACAAAGGGAAAAGTTCGATGGTCATAGTTTTGATCAATCATGTAGAACTATGACTTCTAAAATTCTTGCCATAGTTGGGGAAAATTTTCCACTAGAAAGATGGTGGGTTTGTCCACTTATTACTTACTCCTTTTATTGTTATTGTTATTCTTCTTATTATTATTATGAAACACCCCTCAGTCCTTTTTTTAATGTTTACAATTATTTTCAGATGCACTTGTGGACATTGTTGCATCCCAACCAAATGCATTTTTATATGCCTGCACTCTTAGACATCTCTATGGTTGTTTTTCTTACACAACTTTGACAAACTCTTCGTCGGGTGTTAAAATGAGGTTATTGGCTTCAAGGGGATGCAATTGTTGCTAAGGTTTAGCTCATTCCATGAAAAGAAAGGGTATCTTAAGTCCGTGATAAACCTATTCTTGAGTGGGAGCTTTGCGTAGTTGAATCACGTGTGAAGGAAAATGACAAGCAGTTCAAGAATAGAGATAGAGAATTTTAATGGCAAGAGATTCCAGTTGTGGAAGATGAAGATGGAATAATATTCTCATGGACAAAGATCAATGGGTCATTGTGTCTAGAAACAAACCCAAGGGCATGCCGAAAGAAGACTGGGAGAAGTTGGCTATGAAGGTCAAGAGTGTCTTTCAAATTTAGTGTCATTGAATGTATAGGGAGAAGCCAATACCAAGTAGTTACAGGAGAAGTTAGGGGCTTTGTATCAGTTTACGTCCCTGGTTAACAAATTATTCTTCTATATAAGCTATATGTTCTTGGACTGAATGACGATGACTCTGTATTTTAATGTATTTAACACTCAAGTTACTCAATTAGCTTATGCTAATATTAAAATGTCCAAAGAAGTTAAGTGTAAATTACATTGTTATGCTCTTTGGCATATTATTGGGATAATCTAGTTGTGGCTATTGGTGGCACTACCATAAATACATTAAAGTTTGAGGATGTAGTTGCGTCATTTATATATGAAGAGATGAGGCAAAAACATAGGGGGTTTTTCCAATAATGCCTTATTTGTAAGAGGTTGTCCCCAAGATAGAAATAAAAATGAGTCTTGTAACGAGGGATTTAAATCTAGTGATATATATAAGTCTTCAGAACAATCTATAAGGAAATGTGTGAAATGTGGTAAAGTTGGGCATTATAAGAAATATTGCAGATCTAAAAATGTTGATAAAAGTAAGGGATTTGATGACACTCTTTCCATAAAAACAAAAACCTCCACAAAAGAAGGAGGTGATGCATATTTGGCATCTGCAAGTAGACATTTAGATCATGATGTATGGTTGGTCAAATTAGGTGATTTATTTCACATGACTCCTCGTAGGAAGTGGTTCAATGAATATGAAATGTACAGTGGAGGTGATGTTTTCCACTACAACGAAAACAACTATAGCAGAGGTTTTTAGTGTTGCAAGATTGAGCAAAATTATCAAAATACTTTTGCTATCGGTAGCAATGGTTTTAACGAATGTTCACTATAAATGAAAATCATGGGTAGCCAAAGGATCTAGTGAAAGGTTTTTTTCTCAATTCCCTTACATCAACAATGTGTTGTGCATATTATATGTTTTTGAAGCCTTGGTGTGTATTTTAGAAATTGAAAGCACAAGTGCACTCATATCGATAATACACAAAGAAGTGCCAAAATTTGATTCGCACCAAGGCTTCAAAAATATATAATATGCACCAATGTGTAATGTATATATTTGTAATCCCCAATGCATATTTTAGATATTGAAAGCATTGGTGTGTAATATTAATATAAAAACATCAGTGTGTATTCTATATGCATTATAATTTCTTACAATACTTATGATAACAATAACGACATTGACAACAATATCATGGATGTAAACAATGTTGTTGTTGTCATTGGGACCACCAGTGCTTTTACCATAATTATTTGCATTGGTGCATAATACTCATTTAAATCCACTAGTATGTAAATATGTATAAACCACACCCTTGTGTTCAAATGAATACAATGTACCATTATGTTTTAGTGTTGAATTTTTCCACATTGTAGATATGCAAATGCATCTTCTTGTGTTTTTCTGTTCACAAATTTCAAATATTTTTGTAATAATATTTCATATTTTAATTATTGTGTTTGAGTAAAATTATTACATGATTAATGTGTTGCATCATTTAAGCAACACCAGTTGATTACACCTCTGTTCATTGTAACAATGTAAATCATCCATATATTTAATCAACAACATAACATTTTATGACACTGGACAATGCAATAGAACAAGAAACATGTTTTATATTATACAAAAGGAGACCCATCATCATATAAAATGGGACAACATAAATGTTTATGATAATCAAAATGTCGACATGTAATTATTACAATTGTTCGTAAATTGTCATCTTCAAATTGGAACAATATGTCAACATCAAACATTCCAAAATATACAACTTGCAGTAACATTCAATTATATTGATCATCATTGATCACTCAAACTGTAGTCATTGCTTGAGTTGCTTACATGCATCATTTCTTCATCACTTGCAGAGGATATTGTTCTCAGTGTAAGGTCCTAGACTAGAAGGGTGCGGGCACCCTTGCCCAAGTCCTCAAGGAGACATAATTTGGGGTTGCTCTGGCACCCAAGAGTCGCACTAGTTGGGCAAGTGGGTGCCTTAGGCACACAAACATGCCAAGGGGCTTTCCCAAGCATGAGGTGAAGCATGGGGTGCACCAAAGAGGTTGGGGCACATAGGCATGAGGAGTGCACCAGGGTTGTGGCATGTCAGTCCCAAGGGTTGCGAAGGTTGACGAGCGCATGGTTTCATTTGGGTGCGTCAGTCCGCGAAGGAGCACATCAATTTGTTTGGGCGCGTTGGTCCATGAAGGGGCACGACACACCCAAAGGATATGATGATTCATGAAGGTGACATTTGGAGTCCATACAAGAACACAAGTCGCACAACCAAGAAGGCACAAGTAAAGAGAGCAAGATCAACACTGAGGTTATGATGCATATTTGGATAAGGAGGGGTGAGCTCCCTCAAGGAGCCATGTCACTCCACATGGGATGACTTGTGTTGCCTTGAGGTGATTCTATGGATAGAGTTGGGTCAACCTTCTTTGGGTTGAGTCTAGCAGTAGGCAGGGTGACTTTGGAGTTTGTGGAAGTCTTGTCGTAGGTCTAGGTAAGGCATGCTATGAGACATAACTGCAGGTCCATGTGAAGTCTTGTGATAAAGAAGAGACGACGAGTCTATGGTGGACGCATGTTTGGGGTGCACCGCAAGAGTTTCAAAAGTTGTTGTGACAGACGAGTCTTGGTGTGAAGAATATGCATATGAGTGTCTTGGTGAGGTGAGGTGAGTCATGTCACTCTGACCAAGTTGTAAACCGAGCCGGTAGTGCTCATATTGTAACTATTTTTCAATAATAAGACTTATCCAGGTGTTAGGCACGTCTTGTGCCACCCACACTATATCTATGTGTCTCTTGTTTGTTTCTCAAGTGTTCTCTTTATTTCGCATGTTCGTGGATGTATGCTTAAATGACTCAGTGTTAAGTCATTAACAAATTGTCTAAGTATACAAGCGAGTTATTCTAGAGCAGGAGTGTGACTGACCCATAGCCTAGAACAAAGTATGGGTATGCTCTCAATGAAGAGGCGTAGTCCGGATGAAGTATCCTTGGTTTTTCCAAGCAACCAAGTGAGAACCATTGTGGTGTAGCATGCCCTCGAGAGGTGTACAATCGTAAGATTCGGGCAAATGACTTGTGGGTAAGTGACAGATCGTATTAGAGCTTGAAACATGCTCTACTACTGAAGGTGGTGATAGTGGCGGTCGGGTGAAACACAGAGATAGTTTGGGCACAAACTCGGTGCATGGTTTAGTGAGGTGGCGACAGTGGCGGTGGTGGTGCAACACAAAGATAGTTTGGGCATAGACTCAGTGCATGGTTCAATGAGGTGGTTTGTTCCATTGCAGAGATAGTCTGGGCACATACTTGGTTGGTTTGATTTGCGATGAAAGTAAGTGCCAGACCTATGGATACACCTTGGGAAGACCAGGCGTAGAGTTTGTGGGGTGAATCGAGTACTTGGGCAAGGCGAGCGATCACAGGACTTGTCACATATATGATCGTGGGATTGACTACAAAAGTGATCGCAAAGGTTGATCGCAATAGTGATCACAATAGTGATTGTAGAGGGTGGTCACATAACTGGAATATTTTTGGGACGCAGGCACGCCCGCTAGGCACGTCCGCTCACAGGAGCTTTCCTCCTTCCTTGGTCCGAAGAACTGAAAGGTTCTTCTATTTCCCTATCGGGAAATTTTCACCCACAACACTCTCTCACGGGTTCTCCCTTTCTTTTTTATCAACGTCGGTCTTTTGTTATCGGGGTTCCTCCTATCGGAATTTTGGCACTTGTGATGTCCAAACAACTTGCTTTACCGTTCCCCGATCCCCGATACGCTCCCCTGCTGCGTTAGCCTCCCGGGCTAAGCCTTTAGTCCACATGACTGCTTTCCATAAGACCGCAACCTTATATTCCTCCTTGTCGGGGTTTCTGACTTCAAAATCATGATGCGCTCGAATTCCCGTTAGCCCTCCAGGCTAAGCTCTTGGTCCACGTGACCTCCCCTTATATGACCGCAGTCATAATCCTCATCGGGGTTTCAGGGTTTCTAATGCCAAAATGCAATCGTCCTCAGGATTCACGATCCCCCAAATCTCGACGTGCTCTTTACGCGTTAGCCCTCCTGGCTATGGACTTTGGGCCATATGACCGTGTATCCCCGTGACCGCAGTCTCATCCCTCATCGGGGCTATGGGGTTTCAAATGCTGAAAAACACTTGCCCACGGGATTCTCGATTCCTCGAATCCCGACTCTCCAGTTTGCTGACAGCTGGTCCCACGGTGGCACCTTCCTCCCTGTCGGGGTTCCGGACTTCGCGATTCCAAAATGCATAAACACCTTGTCACCGGGATCCCCGATATCCCGATGACCCAAACACCGATAGACGACTTCCCTTTCGGGACTTTCCCCGATGGCTCCGATTGCCTCCACGCGTCCTCCCCTGATGGACAGTCCTGGTTAACTCTTGGGATTTCGCAATTTCTGATGTCCTGGACGCCTCATCCCTAGAACTTGTAAAATGTCGAACTCCGACTCCCTTCAGATCTCTGACACACATCCCAAATGAATGGACTATTCAAATCAGTCTTCGTTGTTTCAAGACTTTACAAGACCATGAACACTCACTTACTTGAACCCCGATGACCACATCCCCGACCTAGACGACCACACGACACGTGTCCTCCCTGAGATCCTCCGGTTGTGATCCTTCCACCGTTTCGGGGTTCACCTAGTCACGGATTCTTGTCTTCTGAATCTCTGGAATACCGATGGACTCTCGATCCTTGCCACCTGTCCCAACAGATGGACGGCTCTGAGCTCGTCGGGATTTCGAGACTTCTGATGTCCCGACTCTCACGACCTCAGGAACTCCGATTTCCCGACTCCCTACGCTTCGATACCCCGACGCCTCTTGGGGTTCTTACTCTGCTCATGAGGTTTTAAACCTTGTGCAACTCCTGTCAGATCAGACGGTTGATGGGTAACTGATCAACGATCCAACAACTCACGACCCCCCTAGAGCTTGAACTCGGAGCACGGCCATAACCTCCTCGCTTCTTTGGTAGATCCAACGGCTGACGGGATTTCAAAAATCTTCTCCACAAGATCCTAACTGTCGATCTCTTCCTCTTGGATGTCTTCTACAGGGTGAACCCAATATTCCTCTATGAAAACTGGTTCCCCTGCGTGTAACTTTGCAACGCCTGTTCAAACACTCCATGGCACAGACTCTCTGTGCTTCTCTTCGACGAGCTTGGAAGCTTTATCCCTCCTGAGCTTTCTCACACTTTCAACCTCAAAGAGGGTCCTTGCACGCACTCCTTGCGACAATCCTCAAACACCTCCAAGCGTTGAGTTCTTTCGACTCTGCGCACACCTGCAGCAACAGTCCTTCAATACTTTGCTCAGATTCACAACTGAGACTCTCCTTAGCTTGCGCACTCCTTACACGGCTCGTATAACCCAATCTCACTTCTGGGTGAATGAGAACAAGAGTTAAACTATTCGAGCCTTCTGTCAACGCACTCCTTGCGGACGACTTCAACTGCACTCCTTGCAGGAATCCTTGCTCAGATAGAGAAACAATTGAAACTCATTTCTTCTACTTCCTTTCAGACTTCAATCTCAACACATGAAATCATATACACAACATAACAACAAATGCATAACAGGAAGTAAATACTCATGAGCATAGCATTCAACATACATACACAGAGAACAAACACAACTCCATGAATTTGAATTAAACTCTTCTATTAATCCAAATGACTATACATGGGTGTTTCTACACAGCTCTCTGCTTCTCTTCTCAATGCTCAGAATGCTTCTAACTATGTTACAATGCACAATGAGGGTGTCTATATCCGTTTTCCCTCTTTCTTTCTGAAACTGTCTAATCTAATATTAAATTCTATCTACCTATTTAATCTCAACATAAATGCCTCTATCTACTTTAGACAAGAGCGGGGTGCTCAAGGTCGGATTACATTATACCAAGGCGCCTTCAATAAATGATCTCATTTATATTTGGCACATCAACTTCAAGGGAAAATTCAAAAATTTGGCTGGGCTTGTCCAGCTGTCCTTTGTCTTCTGCGCTGGCTCACTTGACGTGAGGGATGCTCCTGCATCATTTTGGGTTGCAATGAAGTGGATGCACCTTTGTGCAGACTCAAGATAAGGCAGGTGGCCATGTAATGAGTTGAAGCACTTGGGTGACCTGGATGACTTGATGCGACCTAGAACAACTTTGCAACAAGGCAGTTGGTTGGGCACATTTTCATCATGGCATCTTCGTGCCATGCATCGTTGAGAATAGAAGTTGAGTCGAGCTGGGTTGTTGGATGAGTGGTTCGACCACAACCTTCAGATGAGGTATCTCTTCGCAAAGTTATGAACTTCAGTTAACAACAATATGTATTAACAATTGAGCGGTGTGTGCATGGTTCCTTGAAGCAGAAGAAGACAAGGTGCATAGATGACAAGACATTAGAGATGAGTTCGATCAATTGCATGGTAAGTTTGGGACTTATATGTATTTATGAAGTAGAAAGATGGACTCAAATTTGTATCACAACGAAGGTGCTATGCAGGTTTGTGGAGCTACGGACGATGATTGAGGGGTTGAGGGGAATTCACGCGGAGAGTCAGTGGCCCTAGCAAGTGCAGTCCTAAGACAACAGACTTGAACCATGGGTGCAACCAATAATGTTGGTGGGAAAGGTATTGTTGGTTTTGAGTTCTTACATTTCCAAAGTGTTTCAATGAGTTCTTTGAAGGGAAGTCAAATGACTTGGTGGTTCAAGTGCAATTCATTTTCATGGTAAAAACCAACATACTCGAGGGTGGCTCAAGTGGTGCAGATTTGAAGAAGTCATGTAGTAGTTGGGATGCCTTGACTTGGGTGAATGTGTAGAGATATTATGGTGACCTACTTGGATGAGTCATGTGGTGGACTTAAGCAGAGTTGGATGCAACTATGGAGGTGACTTGAGGAGTTTTCTAACTCTTGGATGAGGTGCCTTAGTGCATTTGTGCCTTGGCCAGATTTGTTGGGTCATGCAATGACTTGACAATCGTAATGGTAGTGCCAAATTTTGGACACTTGCAAAGGTGCATAGGAAATTCTGTACTAGAAGATGGATGGAGTCAAAAAAGAATTCAACCAAGAATTGTTGGCGGTCGACCTGAATGTGCAAAACACGGACCAAGTGACTTGGGTGGTTCACTCTCCTTTGGTATGAGACATTGGATGAGGTAGAGCGTACCTTGGTGACTTGCATATGATTGTGTGATCAGTCAAAGATCCGAGAGGGTCGTTGGTTGAGGTTGGAATCAGTATTGGTTCGAATGTTCCTAAGGCATGGAAGTTCTTTGAGGTGAATTATTATACTTGGAACACTTAGGACAATTTGTTGGGAGATTCGAGGAGTGTAGGTGCATTGGCCACACTCATCATAGATGTTGAGTTGCAAAGAGGTGACTCAACAGAAGAAGGTGAGTTGGGGACTTGCCTTGGTTTAGAGGATTGTGCAGATAGACATATTGTAGCATGAAGAAATTACTTGGGCATGGGCATTCCTTTGTGTTGGATAGCATAGTTGAGGGTGAATCCTTACCATTCCAAGGCATAGAGAGATAAACACATCAGCATGGTCGGTTGGTGAAGTAATCAAGCAAGGTAGCGTGGATGTGTAACTATTGAAGTAGATGGGACATTTCATATTCGTAGATGCAGATGCAGATGAAGAGAATGGAGAGAATTCAACCAAGGAAGCCAAACTTGTGGAATAGATCGCAGTTTGAATCGCAAGGGTGGAGTTGATTGGACATGCAATGCACAATGATTCTTTGACTCTTCATAGACTTGGACGAGGAATGGACTTAGGGGGGCTTCACCTTATTGACCAATATCTTATCACATTCATTCATAAAGGGGGTTTTAAATTATGAAAAATAGATTCAATACATTGTAGGTATTGGGGGGCATGTAGGGTATGGGGGGGGTTTATAGGTATTGGGGGGGGATGTAGGGTATGGGGCGATTTATAGGTATTGTGGGGGCGGGGGGCGGAGATGTAGGGTATGGGGGTGTTTATAGGTATTGGGGGGTATAAAAGGGGGTATTTAGTAAAAATAGGGTTTTTTATTGGAAAATGTAATGGAAGGGGGGTTAAATAAAAGGATTTGGGGAGGTATTTATCAATATCTAGTGAAATTAGGGGTATTCTTTAATATCCCATGAACAAACATGCCATGTCATAGATTCATTGAGTGGAGACCCCATGCATTGACTGTGCGACTTGCAATAGATTGACTAACTGTGCCAAAAGGTGGGAAGTGGAGTCAAGTTGTTCCAAATGACTTTGCTTTAGGGTGACTAAACAATGTAGCAAGGGGAGGGGCGACCTTGCCTTGGTTTTAGGTTGTTGTGTGAAAGGAAGTGACCAAACTTTGGGCATATTGTGCATTCTCAAGGAACAAACATGATCATTCAACACTTGGAGAGTTAGTACATGGGAACATGTTGGATAGGTTGAAGTGCAGACATGCCAGTAGGTTCGAAGTACAACACTTAGACATTGCAGATGATCTCCTTCAAGAAGATTGGATGTGGTAGCAGTGAGGCAAGGGTGGGGACTTGCCTTAGTCTTTGGATTTGGATAGAGTGATAGAGATGAGAATAGAAAATACTAAGTTAAGGCATGGAGATGTACATTTCAAGGATTGGATGTGACAATTGGACTAGCTACCCAACTAGTGTAGAACTTGAGGCTATAACATTGTGCAAAGACATGACAGAGTTGCTTGAAATATGGGCGCAACAGTGAGTTCATATAAGTTCAACACTTAGACATTTTTAAAGTTTTGATTCAGGTTGTGATAATGGTCGAGGAAATAATAGCAGCATAACAAAGTGTGATTGTTGCAGCAAGACAGTGGCAGCTTGGGCATTACAGATAGAGTTGGGGACGAGATGTCCTGCCATCGTAGCAAATAGATTGGTTGCACACAACATTGGGAAGGAAAGTAGTGTGGTTGTTTTGACTATGTTGCAAATGATTGTAGTGTGAGTTGGAAACTTTTGGTTTGCGCTTTGCAAGGAAACTTGGGATTTACAGTTAGAATGAAACTTGGGGTTTACAACAGACTTAGTTGTGATGGGGACACGAGTTCAGGAAGAGACTTGGAGATCGCAGATTTTGTGAATGTTGTCAGGGAAGACAATGACTTGAGGTGGGGGAGGATGTAAGGTCCTTAGCTAGAAGGGTGTGGGCACCCTTGCCAAAGTCCTCGAGGAGACAAAATTTGGGGTTGCTCTAACACCCAAGAGTCACACTAGTTGGGCACGAGAGTGCCTTGGGCACTTGAAAATGCCAAAGGGCTTGCCCAAGCATGAGGTAAAGCATGAAGCACACCAAAGAGGTTGGGGCACGTCGACACCAGGAGCACACCAAGTTTGGGGTGTGTCAGTCCCAGGGGACGTGAAGGTTGACAAGTGCACGGGTTCATTTGGGCGTGTTGATCTGCAAAGGGGTGCGTTAGTTTGTTTGGTTGCATTGGTCCACGAATGGGTGTGACACACCCAAAGGATGCGAGGATCAGTGAAGGCGGCATTTGGATTTAGTATAATAACACAAGTCACAAACCAAGAAGGCACACATGAAGAGAGCAAGATCGACACTAAGTTTCTGAGGTAGATTTGGACAAGGAGGGGAGAGATCCCTCAAGGAGCCAAGTAGCTCCACATGGGAGTACTTGTGCTTCCTTAAGGTGATTTTGTGGACAGAGTTGGGTTGACCTTTTTTGGGTTGAGTCTAGCAATAGGCAGGGCTACTTTGGAGTTTGGGTAAGTCTTGTTGCAGGTCTGGGTGAGGTATGCTATGAGACAAAACCATAGGTCTGTGAGAAGTCTTGCGACAAAGAAGAGACAATGATTTTATGGTGGTCACATGTCTTGGGTGCACCACATGAGTTGCGAAAGTTGCTGTGACAAATGAGTCTTAGTGTGATGAATTTGTGTATGAGTGTCTTGGTGAGGCGAGGCGAGTCGTGCGACTCTACCCAAGTTGTAAACCAAGCTAGTAGTGCTCATATTGTAACTGTTTCACAATAATAAGACTTAGTTGGGTGTTAGGCACATCTTGTGCTACTCGCACTATATCAGTGTGTCTCTTATTTGTTTCACAAGTGTTCTCTTTGGTTCACATGTTCATGGATGTATGCTTAAATGACTAAGTGTCAAGTCGATAAAAAATTGTCTGAGTATATAAGTGAGTTGCACTAGAGTAGGAGTGTGACTCACCTATAGTCTAGAACAAAGTTTGGGTATGCTCTCGGTGAAGAGACATAATTCGAATGAAATATCCTTGGTGTTGCCAAGCAACCAAATGAGAACCGTCGTAGTGTCGCATGCCTTCAAGAGGCACAATTGTAATATTTAGGTAGGCGTCCTATGGAGACATGACATTTAGGATATTTGAATGTTTTGTTGATTGGCTTCATTTTGGCATTATGTGTCTTAATGTTCCATCTACAAATATAGAAATAAAGTGTAATGAGTATATATACATTTATGGTCTAATACACATAATTGCGTAAATTGAAAAGTGCACCATAGCAACGAGTGTTTCATAAATAATACACATTCTTTGGAAGCCATTCTTCATGCCATATCTCAAGATATCTCATGTTGGCTCCACTCCATAATTTGTTTCCTACGAGTTTTATATGCCATGACAAAGCATATATATAATTAAAGGTTTTTTGTTGTTCCATTAATTATAAACTAATGGAAGTAAAACAACATAGCTACTCACAAATTGTTCAATTAACCCTCGACATTGCAACACTTACTCACAACACATACTTTATCCAATGTGAATCAAATGTATTGATAGTTCTTCTTTGTATGTTAGCACTTGTTATAAAACATCCATGGATGATTATAAATTAATTAAAATATAAACATCACAACATATATGAAATCTTAAGTAAGGAAAATGCAAGTATTCACAAATTTGCAATCAACCATTTTATCTTGCAGTCTCATCATGTGTGTTGAATGGGTTCCATTTTCTTTTCTTTCTTGCAACAAAAAAATTTGAAAATTAAGATTTCGTGCGATAATTTTACTCTATGTACATTAATTTGGTAATTCTTGGACTAGTATACATGTATTACTGAAAACATGTTTAGCAATAATACTTCTCGAATGATTCTTTTTTGTTATTGTATTTTTTTGCTAGAACAATTCTCATAGGTCTCATTGACGCTCTTTTCCACTCACATTGCGAACAATCTTATCAATTTTCTTTAAATTTTTCATTTGCGTGACATGCATTAACCAATACAGATCATTAAAATATGCAAATAATTCAATATATTACTATTATATTAAAATTCCAAAGAATTTGCCATATTCTATTCTTAGGATGTGTTTTCCTTGCACTTGTTGCAATCAACTTTTTTCCTTGATCTTCTATTATCCATCTTCTATCAATAAAAGACTTGCACAATGAAATGCATAAATTATGAAATGTGTTTTGTAAACTAAGTAGAGAATTTAAGGTGAAATTATTTTCAAGTTAGGCAGTGTGCACAATATAGCAGTACACACAGTGCATCAAATACAATGATACACACTTGTGCATATTTGTTATACTAAGTGCATCGCTAAATTTGAAAATGTCTTATTGAAAAATTGCCATAACCAAGCAGTGCTTTATACAATAATAAGCACATTGGGGCATTGTTACTATATATTGCCCACTACTAAACTTGAAGATGTTTTTTTTTTATAAAACGAGCAATGCCAAACAATCCATTTTATAGTTAAAAATGCACTAATGCATGTTTACTGTACAATGCACACCATGAACCACAAAAGCATTAAAAAAAACACTAACAACAATAGGGTTTGGGATCCAATCGAATCAATAGTCCCAATCCAACAATTACCCAAAGACCCAATACAAATACACAGAGCCAAAAAAAATGCATTGCCTAAAAAAAATTAATTGTGAAGTAGCAGAGAGAATAAACCTCTAATGCTAGTTTACAACAACCTAAAACAAAAGGGAAGCAACAAGAATACTAGGGTTTGTAGCACTAAAGGTAACTCTGAACTCTTCTATTTTCTCAAAGATGCATTGTAAATATTAATAGGAATAAATAAAATAAAAACACATTTTTTTAAAATCAATTGAGGGAAATTTTGAGACGAATAGAACGAAGTTTACATACCTAAAATTTCTCCTTTTTAGATTTGTACGTGATCTATGATGATACCTTACAAATTGACCTCTTCGAAAAAAATTTCCACTCCAAAGTCTTCCCTGGTAAATCTTTCTCGCACAAGTCTCCCCTCTTTCAATAAAAGAATGGAATGGGATTAAGGTTTTCTTTTATAAACTCACTTTTACAAAAATAAATTCTGGATTATTTTTACACTTGATATTTCGATGCATTGATGACAAATGTGTGTGTGTTTTTTAGTGTAAAACAACGAATCACAATGCACCCTTCATACTCACTCACACAAATGTGTTATGTTGACTTAAAGGCACTATTGAAATAGTCCACATCGAAAATAAAAGTTCAAACCTTTACAATTAGAACTTTGTAGAGGTTTATTGTTGTCGTGTATTATAATATAGCACATTGGTGCGTTTAGGTTATACATACACACCGATGCACAAAATGTGAATTATGCGCACTAGCTACTTTAATAAGGCCTTCAAAACTATATTTGAAATTAGAAGGTTACATGCATAAAAAAAAATAAAAAAAAAATAGGAATACAAACACATAAATTAAAGTACTCCATATGATATGCCTTGATTATCCTTACGCTCATGGGATTATTTCAATGCATGAATACATTAAAATAAGACAATGTGATTGTTTAATTAAGTTATATATATAGATGATACATACCACATGCATGTGAAATGTATCATTTGAAATTATACGAATGACAAGTTATAACCATGTGAGTGGAAAATGCATCACTTGAAATTATACAAATGATGCCTAAACTCGCACCATTTACTTGAAAAGGACTTTCAAAACTCCATTTGAAGTTAGAGCGTTGCATACTTCCCAAACTTTTTTCTAAGAATGTAAACATGTATTGGTTGTGGTTTTGGCTCAAATGTGGGGAAAAAATTAAATATTAGCAAATGGCTAGTTCTTTAGATTCCAGGGGGTGGTAGGTGTGAGGGGGATTCTTCTACGATCCTAGAGGAAAAATGGTAGCAACTTATGCTTGGGGTCTTAGACAAACTTCAAATAACCAAGCAGAAGCATATGTACTCCTACATGGTCTCCTTCTTGCTAAGGAAGCCAAGGTCAAAACCTTGATTTTCATTGGTGGTCACATGGTGGTAATTAAAGTTATTCTAAGGAAATAAACTCCATTGGATAACAAGATTTTGGTAATCATCGCTTGAGCTTAAAAGGAGGCAACTGTTTTTTGAAAAACCTCATTCAATCATATGAAGCAAGATTTGAACTTTGAAGTTGATCTATGGGTTGAGAAAACTATTGAATTAAGCTTAGGAAAGTTTGAGAAAAATGGGGGGTGTTCTTGTTACAATAATAAACACATTGGGGGCATTATTACTATATGATGCCGACTGTTAAACTTGAAAACTTTTTTTTTATAAAATGGGTAATGCCAAAAGACGCATTTTATAGTTTAAAAAGCACTAATGCATGCGTATTGTACAATGTACACCACGAACCACAAAAGCATTAAAAAAAAACACGAACAAAAATAGGGTTCGGGATCCAATCGAATGAGTAGTCCCAATCCAACAATTAGCCAAATCCCTAATACAAATACACAGAGCTAACAAAAACTCATTGCCGAAAAAAAAACTAACTGTGAAGTAGTAGAGAGAATAAACCTCCAATGCTAGTTTACAACAACCTAAAACAAAAGGGAAGCAACAAGAATACTAGGGTTTGTAGCGCTGAAGGAAACTCCGAACCCTTCTATTTTCTTGAAGATGCATTGTAAATATTAATAGGAATAAATAAATAAATAAACACAATTTTTTTAATCAATTGAGGGAAATTTTGAGAAGAATAGAATGAAGTTTACATACCTAAAATTTCTCCTTTTTAGATTTGTATGTGATCTATGATGATACCTTACAAATTGACATCTTCAAAAAATCTTCTCACTCCAAAATATTCCGTGGTAAATCTCTTTTGCACAAGTCTCCCCTCTAACCTTCGGTAAAAGAATAGAATGGGGATTGAGGTTTTCTTTTATAAACTCACTTTTACAAAATAAATTATGGATCATTTTTACACTTGATATTTTGATGCATTGATGACAAATGTGTGTGTGTGTTTTTAGTGAAAAAAATTATATCACAATGAACCCTTCATACTTAAGCACACCAATGTGTTATGTTGACTTAAAGGCACTATTGAAATAGTCCACATCGAAAATAAAAGTGCATACCTTTATAATTAGAACTTTGTAGAGATTTATTATCGGTGCATATTATAATATAGCACATTGGTGCGTTTAGGTTATACATACACACCGATGCACTAAATGCGAATTAATGCGCACTACTTTAATAAGGCCTTCACAACTATATTTGAAATTAGAAGGTTACATGCATCACAAAAAAAAAATAGGAATACAAACACATAAATTAAAGTACTCATAAGATATGTAGCGATTATCCTTACAGTCATGGGATGGGATGTTATTCCCTTCGTTATAGATTTATACCTTTTAATATTCATTCCAAGAGATATTTCAATGCATGAATACACTAAAATAAGACAATGTGATTGTTTATATATATATAAACAATCACATTGTCTTATATATAATCACTTGAAATACACATACCACATGAGTGTGAAATGTATCATTTGAAATTATACAAATGATGCTTAAACTTGCACCATTTACTTGAAAAAGACTTTTAAAACTCCATTTGAAGTTAGAACGTTACATACTTCCCAAACTTTCTTTTAAGAATGTAGACATGTATTGGTTGTGGTTTTGGCTCAAATGTAGGCAAAAAAATAAATAATAGTAAATGGCTAGTTCTTTAGATTCCAGGGGGTGGTAGGTGTGAGGGTTTTTTTTGATCCAGGTGGATATTGGTGGCCACCCACCTATTCCACTTGAATCCCCACCATTGCTTCTTTCAATTTTTCAGTTTTCGACAGTTTACTATTTTTAGCAGTTTTTTTCGGGTCCTGAACTTCTGGGGCCATTTTGAGGCCCTAAACAATGTTTTTTTGGGTATGTTGCTGTATCAAAATACCATCTAACAATGCTATTTTTCCTTGAGCATTGTAGGCCTCGGATAGATCTTTCCAACGAGCTATCATACGCCTAAAACGGAGATCGTATGCAAAATTTACGACCCCAGGAAGTTGATGCACCAACTTACCCAAACGGGGCCCACATGACTTTTGGCGCTTCATCTCCCAGGGTTAGGTTTTTGGATGTTTAGGACTTTTGGAATTCCTGTTTATTGTAAAAGGGCCTTCAGAGCCTCATTGTAATCATCTGCTCACAGATGCGAGTAGCGGCCACATCTCTTCTCAGAGATAAGCTACCAGCGCCCTAGCTAGTTTA
>JZKD02S1672945.1:1162468-1188086 GCA_000966675.3 Picea glauca | reverse complement strand
TCATACTTAAGCACACCAATGTGTTATGTTGACTTAAAGGCACTATTGAAATAGTCCACATCGAAAATAAAAGTGCATACCTTTATAATTAGAACTTTGTAGAGATTTATTATCGACGCGTATTATAATATAGCAGATTGGTGCGTTTAGGTTATACATACACACCGATGCGCTAAATGTGAATTAATGCGCACTTGCTACTTTAATAAGGCCTTCAAAACTATATTTGAAATTAGAAGGTTACATGCATCACAAAAAAAAATAGGAATACAAACACATAAATTAAAGTACTCCATAAGATATGTAGCGATTATCCTTACAGTCATGGGATGGGATGTTATTCCCTTCGTTATAGATTTATACCTTTTAATATTAATTCCAAGAGATATTTCAATGCATGAATACACTAAAATAAGACAATGTGATTGTTTAATATATATATATATATATATATATATATATAATCGTTTGAAATACACATACCACATAAGTGTGAAATGTATCATTTGAAATTATACAAATGATGCTTAAACTTGCACCATTTACTCGAAAAAGACTTTGAAAACTCCATTTGAAGTTAGAACGTTACATACTTCCCAAACTTTCTTTTAAGAATGTAGACATGTATTGGTTGTGGTTTTGGCTCAAATGTACGGAAAACATTAAATAATAGCAAATGGCTAGTTCTTTAGATTCCAGGGGGTGGTAGGTGTGAGGGGGGTTTTTCTATGATCATGGAGGAAAAATGGTAGCAACTTATGCTTGGGGTCTCATACAAGCTTCAAATAACTAAGAAGAAGCATATGCACTCCTACATGGTCTCCTTCTTACTAAGGACGCCAAGGTCAAAGCCTTGATTTTCATTAGTGGTTCCATGGTGTTCATTAAAGTTATGCCAGGGAAATCAACTCCGTTGGATAACAAGAATGTGGTAATCATCGCTTGAGCTTAAAAGGAGGCAACTATTTGTAACACCCATGTTTCCACCAACTTGTAATTAATCATTAATTAGGATTACCATGATGTGGCATGGGAACACCGTAAATGTATTATTGTTTGAATTGCCAATAATTGACTGTGGGGGTGAAGCCTTGAAAGTACTAGCTATGATATCACTAGAGGAAAGAATGTGAAAACTATAAGAGATAAATTAATAAGAAAAGGATTGGGTTGAACCATCAACTACCCCATGAATGGAAGCAT
This sequence comes from Picea glauca, assembly GCA_000966675.3. Lineage (NCBI taxonomy): Eukaryota > Viridiplantae > Streptophyta > Pinopsida > Pinales > Pinaceae > Picea > Picea glauca. The sequence goes on along the minus strand of JZKD02S1672945.1, from coordinate 1,186,883 downwards.
GGTCTAGCTACAGAAGGTCAGCCCAAAGTACCACAAGGTCCTACAGACCCAAACTGACCCATGTTTCCTTATGAAATAAGGAACATGATAGGAGGGATGTGCTTGCAAGGCACGCCAGAGAATAAAAAGAAGAGTGGAGAATGCGAGGAACTCGCCAGCAGATAATGAGCCGAAGGCCACAAGCTTGATGATGAGGAAGCATCTGATAAACCTCGTCGAGGCCGTGACAGAGAGAAAAATCTCTGAGAGTATGCAGAGAACGGGACCTAAGCAGAAGGTCACGAGCTTGATGCTGAGGAAGCACCTAATAAACCTCGCAAAAGATGTGAAAGAGAAAGGATCATTGAGAATTGGCATAAACTCCCTGGTGATATCATGACTTGTCACGGGGTTGGCCAGAGAGCTAAGAATGAATGCATTTGAGCCTATGGTTGGGTGGAAAGGAAAACACCCACAGTCAGTTAGTTGGATACAACCTGTAATAGATAAGTATTCTCATATCCTGTGTATTTAAGCGGTAACTGTGAATTAAAGTTAGATATCCTATGAATGTTGCAGGGATGTGCATGTTTTCTCAATGGTTATACTGCATCCCTTTAATTATGCTTAATTGTGTATTTAAGAAATTAAGGAATTCTCTGGCTTGTACACGTAAATGCCTGAGCCTCGTGGTGGCTCAAGCTCAAATAAATGAACCGTGAATTTGTTGACCTTGTGCATAGCCTCACGTGTGCATGTCGACACTCCCAGTTGTTCTGAAGGAAGGATTCTGTTAAGCTAAGGAGAGGTAGTGCATGTATGCACAGAGTCTCTGCAAGGCGGGCAGAGACCAAGAACCCCCTTAATTTCTAGAGTTGATAAATGAGTGCAAGGGGTGCACATAATATTTCTCTAACTGTTAAGTTTAGGAGAAATAACGCAAAATGCCTAAGTATTGAAGGAGCTGACAAAGCTTAGGAAGGATAGAGAGATTCAAGCCCCGAAAGGAGAGATCCTTTCGTTTGGAAGATGAATGGATGAGTTTGGTTCGAGAGGAGCTGAAGTTCTTCACGATCGCCGTATCTGGAGAAGGAACACGGGCATTAACCCTTAGAGCCCTTCGGACTTCGTGGGTCCGACAAATTGAGAAAATTCGTCGCACAGGAGGTGAATCCCCTGAAGTCCCGAAGTTAATCTGGGTTGTAGATTTGAGGATGCCCGGGAACTATCTCGACCATCAGATCTACGATGTAGTCATCTTGACGTTGACAACTTCGGGAGGACAGAGGTTTGGTAACACCAAAACTCCTGAAGTCCCGAAGTCCCAAAGTTAATGTGAACCATGAATCTAAGGATCCTTCGGGATCGCTCATGATTGTTCGATCATGGGGATGCGTTTATTATGTCGAGTTCATGTGGGGGCCCATGTGTCGAGTGACGACATTGCCAGGTGTCCCTCTCAAAGTGGCACACACTGTGACCCAAGGGACCCTTGAATGGAAGTTACGAGTCGTAGATCTCTAGGGTCATGTAGATACCCTCGGACCATCAGATTGAGGTTGTGGTCAACGCGACACTGACTGAATCCGGGAAAAAAGAGGAGTTTGGATCGCAAAACTCCCAAAGAGATGGTAGCCAAAGCAGATCTAAGTCGTTTAAGACAAAGGGACAGGTGTTGTCAGATCCTACATTGCGAAGAGAAGTCACTTTGGGAGAATCAAAGTGTGAAGGCACGAGGATTTCTGAAGGCTGGAGTCCTGAAGTCATCCCATCCGTCTATTCAAAAGGAACGTGTTGCAGAATATCTTCCATTTCGGAGAAAAGTCACTACGAGAGAAAAGGGAGTGTGTTGAAAAAGAAACCCTGAAGGTCGGAGAGCTGAAGTTCATATGAGTCGTCTGTCAACTGAGGACATGTGTTAGCAGATCTTCCATTTCAGAAGATATCCACTTCGGAGGAAAGTGGGGTCGCGTGAGTTGAGACCTCCCAAAGCCCGAACTACCGAAGTAAATCGTGACCATCGATCTGAGAGGGACACATGTTAGCAGATTGTGGAGTCCGAAAGTGCGAACTTCAGAGGAAAGGAAGTGGAGCATTGACCAAAAGTTGTACGAAGCTCCAAAGGTAATGAATCATCCTAGCCTTCCGCTGTTGGAACACGTGGAGACTGAAGATTTACTCTAGGGGAAAGTCACTCCAGAGGAATTGAAGAGTAAAGGCACGAGAACTTCCGAAGGTCAGAGCGTCGAAGTTCATCAGAACCATCCATTGGAATAGGACGCATGGCGTGGGATTTGTTACTTCGGAGGATTGGTACTCGAGAAGAAAGAAAGTGGAGTAGTGTTGACTACAAGTCGCTTGAAGCGGGGCAAAGGATAGATATCAACCATTGATCTAGGAAAACATGTGTGCTTGATCTGTAACTCCGGGTACATAGCACTTCAGAGGAAAGAGGTGTTTGGAGCGTATGAAACTCTCGAACGCCAAAGTCCTGAAGTAAATCTCAACCATTGGTTGTGAAAGAAGTGTGGACCGTAGATCTAGTCTGTGTGTGTTCGCGAGCTTGGAGTTTGGCGGATTCAGAGTCAGGTGTGTCAAGAACACCCATTGCCCAAAGCTCTGAAGCGCCCTTTGAGTTGGCACTTGGGCACAACCCGAGGTCATATGAAGGAAGGGGCCTAGCATGGAAAGCTAACGCCTATTGTTATAATCCTTCAAAGGGGCCAGGAAAGAGCCCGTGGGTTTGGAAGAACCTACACTTTGGTGAAAGGGGAACCTAGAGAGAGTTAAGGGAAACAAAATTTTGATACCCCACCCCTTAAAAGAGCACCTAGGGGTTGGGTGTGTTACAAATTGGTATCAGAGCACGACAATGACACTTTGCCTGCTTGGGCTCATGCACAATTCATATGAAAATATTTCTGGAGGACTTTAAGGGGTGACACCCTATCTTACCGCATTCTTAAGAGGCTTAGAAAACCTCTATTGAAGAGAGGAATGAGATCCTTTATTGTTGATAGATGTTTCAGAAATTGGCATTGTATGTTGCTAATGTTCCCAAATAAATAAGTTGACTTCACTTTGTAATTGTATGTGCTGTTGTACACTCATAAGATTTTGTTACCAAGGCTAAGATGAGCCTCTAGAGAATATTACTTCCAAACATAAATGATCTTCATAAGTTCCTTGAGTAGAAGGATGCAGATTTAAAATACAGTTGGGATTTTAACCAACGAGATTGAATGATGCTAAGTTTGTGACAAAGGAAGCCTGGCATTTCTTTGAGAAATGATAGTCGATCCTACAGGAGTGGGATTATGTTGATGGACACTAATAGCAAGACTTGGATGTGAACGGATGGAAGGGATCCGTAGCAGTAATAACTAATGTTTTAATGAAGGGTTAAACCTTGTATATGTGTATAATCCCTCACAATTAGAGGAATGAGTCTGGTGACCATTCCCTGAAAAGGGAGAGCATGCGTAGCTCTCGGATTTCAAACTGGACTGAGAAACAAATTTTGTTTCTGGGTACAGGAATTGTTGGACAGGGTTTTTCTAATCAAGCTCATAAAAGGAGTTGTAGAAATATAGAGTGATTGAGTGAGAAATCACAACAGCCACCCTTGCTTGGTGGATAGGAAACTAATTTGCCAGAGTTCTGGTGGGAGGAGGAGAGTAGCCTCCGTCTTTGACTGTGTTGAATAGAAGGAAGAATTCTAGGTGTAATGGTCAAGACCGATCTCGACCTAAAGATACTCTGGATTTTTGAATTAGGATACTTAGTAAGTAACATAATTCGAAATTGCATTTGGGATTTAAGGGAATTGTCCAAATGGTATTAGACATTAAATTGTTAAAATTAAGATAAAATGGTTGACTAAATGTTGATCCTGAATGTGGTAAAGGAAGTGTTGGGTCACTTCTAGAAGCCCAATGGGTTAGATTGACAACCAGTGCTGGATGGTAGCCATATGGATGCTAAATTGGTTGATTATGTTACCTTGGGCATGGTTATAATTGCCCAAATTCTATTTATAAGCTAGGTAATGTTTCATGGAGTTTGATATAAGAGTGTTTTCTTTCTAGATGTTATCGTATAGAAAGGGAAAATAGTTATGACTATGTTTGATATGTTTGATTCAACTTCCATGTGGATGTCATGTGAATGACTGCAAGCTCACAACTGAGAGGGAAGCTCAGTTTTGCGTGTCCCTATGAGGCTTGTCCTAAGGATGGCAGTAATATCCTTGGAGGAGGATCTAGAAGTCTGATAGGTCCATGTGTAAATGATGCACATGCATGATGTAAGGATATATGTATACTAAAGGCACATTATGGCTGCCTTGATGAGTGATATGTAAGGCAAGAATTGCACTTGCCAAGATTAAGTGAATACCATGGATCCATGGTTGACTCCATTTTAAAGAGTCACAGAAGTTTTATTTTGAATGATAGCTTAAGGGGGATATGATGCATTCCCATAGGAAAGACTACTGTAAATAAATGAAAGAGTAAACGAGCAAGGATGGTCTGTTGTCATGATAAGAGACAAATGATTATGCCTTGAGAATCACATGAGAATGATTTTGAACAATCATGAGTTGACTAATTTTAWWGTAGAGATGTATGTAGGTTGTGAAATATACCCATGGCAGCTACACACAAACTTTTGGTTATGCATATGGTTATGTAAATCATGRATCTAAGTTAACCAAACTAGAATATGTATGGATACATAATTTGGGTGCATGGCAAAGATGCAGATTTATATTCCTTATGGAATATTTGGTAAACAACTAAAGCTAACTCAAGGTTGAGGCCATCACAGATAGTGATGGACATGCAATAAGGAAGTTACATGTTAAGGGAGTTCCCTGTGGAAGAACTGTGTGAAAACTTTGTCAGGAGGACAAAGTCACAACCTTAATAACTGTTGAGATTTAAGCAGTGAGCTACAAGCTTATATATATATATAAGAATCATGGATTACATTTTGAAAGCATCATGTAATAAATAGAAGACTAAGGAATATATAAATGAGTATGTTTGATTGAATAGGCTTGGTTGAAGCCATGTTAAGAAAATGCAGTGAGTCCTTTAGAGATAACTCAGCTGGGATGAAAAGTCCCATGCGGTGTAGAAAGAATTGGAAGAAGGGGAGAGCCCTCAATTATTTTCTTCCTGGGTATTATGTTTTCTCTGGGATGAGAGAGTTGGTACGTGGTTGAAAGAAAATGTTTTGGCACCATAGTGATGATGGTCGTATTGTTGTAGAAACATTTGAGATTTGTTTGTGTTGCACTCATGAAAATATTAAGGATAATGTGATGAAGTGCATAAATATGTGCTAGGATATGTCTAAAAATGTTTTATTGTCTTAAAGTTATGCACAAAAGTTTTGAAAGGCAGTTGTATGCCACATATACCGAAGTAGAGTATGATTCAAGAAGAAAACCCTAATCAAATCAGGTTAATCAAGAACCTGATATAGGAGATGAATGTGAGCCATTCATCGAAGGGAAGATCGATTGCAGTTGTCAAATCGACTTCAATATCCACTTGAGTTAATGGATCAAACATCATTCGTTCGATTAGATCAACGGTCGGGGATCATTGTGGGACACAAAGGCGAAATTAACAGATGTTTTAGTTCACGGCCCGCAATCAACCCGCACCATTGATCTCATCGGGGTGGATGATCAATGACCAAGATTAAAAGAGTCGGGTGAGCAATTTTCAGATTGTAGAGATTGATCTCTCCGATAAAGAGCGAGCATATTGGGGTTCCACAATTGCTTTGAAACGTCGATCTATGAACGATCGGTGGGAGATCCTGCAAGGAACTCACGCGTTAATGTCACGTAAAACTCATACTGTGATTGGGTTCTGTGGTTGAATTTAGCAAATCAAAACTCTGTTCTCAATCTAAATTCTTTGTCAAACACTTATGTGTTGGAATTATTATTACCTGGAAATCATGTGGTTTAAAATCGATTGAGGGATAAGATCGACGACCTGCGATCATTGCGTAGATTGCATATGCACACAGGTTAACATTGATACTTGTACTCGTAATTTAAATTCAATATATCTTTGTTTGGAGTTTGGGATCCGATCATAGATCGGACGACTCGTATTCATTGCGGAGATTGAGAAGAGAGTTAAACCGCAAGTTAGTTGAGGTTCTGCAATCCCTTGCAACCATTGGATCTAAGGGAATATAGATCTACACCATCGATTTGCAGACAAGGGATTTAGCCAGGATCATAGCGCCGGGACACGGGAGATAAAAGGATAGCGCCTGAAAAGAATAGAACCGAGGTCACAGCTCTCGGTCGCATGGAGAGAAAATGGAGTTCCTCAGGGCCAGTCAAGGAAGATAGAGTTTAGCACTCTGCATTATAATCTGGTCCTGGGGACTGGTTATATGGGAATAAAGGTCCTCATAGCTAGCACATTGCATGGAAATGATTCGAGGAAATGCATGTTTCCATGAAGGGAAGACGATGAACCTTCCATTAAGGAAGGAGCACCTTCCGAAAATTTTACTTACATTATATGGATGTCAAAGGAAAGCAAATTTGGGTGGCCATGAGTGTGGGCACCTTGGTTATGAACGAGGAAAGAATGCTTGGGTGCATTCAAGAGAAACTTATAGTTTCATATGTGTCGACCTAGGGTCATGACCAACCTGTAGCAGGAAACACATTCTGACTGCAATAATGAACAAGAATGAACAAGTGATGTGGTGAAGAGCTTGGCTAAGATCCAACACACCATGGAATAGTGCTTGTCATAAAGTGTCGCAAACTTGAAATCAATGCAAGGGTGCATTGGGTATGAATGTGGCCACGAATGTTGGCACATTCATTAAAGTCAATTGAACCTGAATTACATTTTGAAAGGTTTGGTAGGATGAAATTAAGCATATGTAAGGGATGATTTTTTTTTCCTCCCATGTTTATATAGATGTGGTGCAACTGTTAGAATGCACAAGTTAAGAAAAGTTGTGATGACATTTTAAATGTGTTGAGAATATATATATATATATATATATATATATATATATATATATACACACACACACACACACACACACACATACATGAGCAACTAACAATTTGTTTGGCTGTGTAAAGAATGACTTGCAGGAAGTAAGAGTCTTGGATATTGCAATATTGTAAGCCCATAAGGAAGACCGATTCCCTGCCAAGCTAAACTGCCATGGGGAGGGAAGTCCCATGATTATGAATCGAGTTCTGTGCGGAACAAATATGAAAATAAATGAAGAAATTGGAAAATCTGTGGGTGACAGATTTCCAATAAAATTCTGAAATTTAGAATTGTGATGTTGTCGCATGAATTATGTATACCTGTGATATAGGTGAGAGGAAAAGATCTGTCCAAAAAGGATGGATGAAGGCTATCGAGCTGAAAAGCATGAAGGAGGTCATTGCTGAGCAATGAGAACCCCGTGGTAAGCCATGATTGCCTGGAATATGTTGTGTTGAGGTAACACAAGTCGGAGGGACGTCTCGATAGAGAAAGTCTGAGGGACGCCTCGACTGTAAGGCTCAATAAAGTCTCTGGGATTCTTCCTGTGCGAGAAAACCTTGGGAAGGCAAGATGGATCCCCCAAGGAACTGTATAACAGAGAAGGGGATACCTGAGCCCGGGCCTAGAGGGTGAGTGACCGCAAGGAAGAGGAGACTCTGATAGTTCTTGTAAACTATTGATTGGGATCATGGACATAATGGGTATGTCAAGGAAAAACAATGAGCCTGGATAACAAGATAGCCATGTGGATACAAATCCACAAACTGCGCAAATACGTATTGTGCTAGATTATGAAATTTTCCTAGAAATTTTATGCAACAATAAAATGTTTTCGCATGAGACTATGATTAATGTGCTTGTTGTCAAAGAATTATTGAAGGCAGGTGACGAAGATTAAGAGTATGAAAAAGGACCTGATCGAGAAACAAGGTCAAGACTTCTGATTGAGAAACAAGGTCAAGACTTCTGAAGTGGCTGAATGAGAAAGGCATGACAAGTGTTACCGAGAAAGAACACCAAGGATGGTGTTCCTTTTAAGGGGGAGGGGATTATAACACCTATGTTTCCCCCAATTTGTAATTAATCATTAATTAAGATTACCATGTTGTGGCATAGGAACAACATAAATGTACTATTGTTTGAATTGCCAATAACTGACTATGGGGGTGAATCCTTGAATGTACTAGCCATGATATCACTAGAGGAAAGAATGTGAAAACTATAAGAGATCAGTTAACAAGAAAATGACTGGTGGTTGAACCATCAACTACCCCATGAATGGAAGCATGGTCTAGCAGCAGAAGGTCAGCCTGAAGTACCAAATGGTCCTGTAGACCTAGACAGACGTGTGTTTCCTTCTGACGGAAGGAACAAGATAGGAGGGATGTGCATGCAAAGCATGCCAAAGAATAAAAAGAAGAGTGCAGAATGCGAGGAACTCGCCAGCAAATAATGAGTCGAAGGCCACGAGCTTGATGCCGAGGAAGCATCTGATAAACCTTGTTGAGGCCGTGATAGAGAGAAAACTATCTGAGAGTATGGAGAGAGCAAGACTTGATTAGAAGGTTGTGAGCTTGATGCTAAGGAAACACCCGATAAACCTCGCGGAAGATGTGAAATAGAAAGGATTGTTGACAATTGGCATAAATTCCCTGGTGATATCATGGCTTGGCACGGGGGTGGCTAGAGCACTAAGAATGAATGCCTCTAAGCCTATGGTATGGTGGAAAGGCAAACACCCACAGTCAGTTAGTTGGCTACAACCTGTGATAGATAAGTATTCTCATATCTTGTGTATTTAAGCGGTAACTGTGAATTAAAGCTGGATATCCTATGAATGTTGCAGGGATGTGCATGTTTTCTCAATGGTTATACTGTATCCCTTTAATTCTGCCTAATTGTGTATTTAATAAATTAAGGAATTCTTTGGCTTGTACATGTAAATGCCTGAGCCCCATGGTGGCTCAAGTTAAAATAAATGAATTGTGAATTTGTTGACCTTGGGCATAGCCTCACGTGTGCATGCTGACACTCCCAATCATTCTGAAGGAAGAAGTCAGTTAAGCTCAAGAGAGGTAGTGCATGTATGCACAGAGTCTCTACGAGGCGGGCAGAGAACGAGAACCCCCTTATGTTCTAAAATTGATAAATGAGCACAAGGGGTGTGCAGAATATTTCTCTAAGTGTTAAGTTCAGGATAAATAGCGCAAAATACCTAAGTACTTAAGGAGATGACAACGCTCAGGAAGGATAGTGAGATTCAAGCCTTGAAAGGAGAGATCCTCTCATTTGGAAAAAAAATGGATGAGATTAGTTTGGGAGGATCCGAAGTTCTTCATGATTGTCGAACCTGGAGAAGTAATGTAGGCGTTAACCCTTAGAGCCCTTCGGACTTCGCGGGTCCGACGAATTGAGCATATCTGTCGCACAAGAGCTGAATCCCCTGAAGTTCCGAAGTTAATCCGGGCTGTAGATTTGAGGATGCCTGGGAACTATCCCGACTGTTGGATCTACGATATGTCAGCCCGACGTTGACCACTTCGGGAGGATAGAGGTTTGGTAACACCAAAACCCTCAAAGTCCCGAAGTGTCGACGTTAATGTGGACCGTGGATATAAGAATCCTTCAGGATCCCTCATGACTATTCGATTGTGCAGACGCATTTATTACGTCGAGATCATGTGGGGGCCCATGTGTTGAGTGACGATGTTGCCAGGTGTCCCTCTTGGAGTGGCACACACTGGGACCTAAGGGACCCTTGAATAGAAGTTACGAGCCGTAGATCTTTAGGGTCACGTAGATAACCTCAGATCGTTAGATTGAGGTTGTGGTCAGCCCAATGTCGATCGACTCCGGGAGAAAAGAGGAGTTTTCATTGCAAAACTCCCGAAGAGCTGGGAGCTTAAGAAGATCTAATCCGTCCAAGCCAAAGGGATAGGTGTCGTCAGATCCTGCACTCCGGAGAGAAGTCACTCTGGGAGAATCAAAGTGTGAAGGCATGAGGATTTCAGAAGGTCGGAGTCCCAAAGTCATCCCAACCATTCATTGGAAAGGGATGCGTGGCAGAAGATCTTCCATTTCAAAGAAAAGTCACTACGAGAGAAAAGGGAGTGTGTTGAACAAGAAATCCTAAAGGTCGGAGAGCCAGAGTTTATTTGAGTCATCCGTTGGCTGAGGATAGGTGTCAACAGATCTTCCATTTCAAAATATAGCCACTTTGGAGGAAAGTGGGGACACACCAGTTGAGAACTCCCGAAGCACGAACTGTCGAAGTAAATCGTGACCGTCGATCTAAGAGGGACACGCATTAGCAGATCGTGGAATCCAGAAGTGCGAACTCTGGAGGAAAGGAAGTGGAGCGTTGACCAGAAGTCGTTCGAAGCTCCAAAGGTAAGGAATCATCCTAGCCGTCCAATGTTGGAACACATGGAGACTGGAGATTTACTCCCGGGGAAAGTCACTCCGGAGGAATTGAAGAGTAAAGTCACGAGAACTCCCGAAGGTCGGAGCGTCGGAGCTCATCAAAACCGTCCATTGGAATAGGACGCGTGGCGTGAGATCTATTACTTTGAAGGATTTATACTCCAAAAGAAAGAACGTGGAGGAATGTTGACTGCAAGTCGCCCGAAGCGAGGCAAAGGACGAATATCGACCGTTGATCGGGGAAAACACGTGGCACTCGGTCTGTAACTCTGGGTATGGAGAACTTAAGAGGAAAGAGGTGTTTGGAGCATTTGAAACTCTTGAACAATGAAGTCCTGAAGTAAATCTCAGTCGTTGGTTGTGAAAGAAGTGTGGACCGCAGATCTGGTCCGTGTGTGTTCGCGAGCTCAGAGTTTGGTGGATTTAGAGTTAGGTGTGTCAAGAACACCTAGAGCCCGAAACTCCGAAGTGCCCTTTGAGTTGGCGCCTGGGCACAACCCAAGGTTATATGAAGGAAGGGGCCTAGCATGGAAAGCTAGCGCCTGCTGTTCTAATCCTTCAAGGGGCCAGGAAAGAGCCCGCGAGTTTGGAAGAACCTGCACTTTGGTGAAAGGGGAACCTAGAGAGAGTTAAGGGAAACAAAAATTTGATACCCCACCCTTTAAAAGAGCACCTAGGGGTCGGGTGTGTTACAAAATGGTATCAGAGCACGACAAAAACACTTGGCCTGCTTGGGCTCATGCATGAGTCATATGAAAATATTTCTGGAGGACTTTAAGGGGTGACACCCTATCTTACTGCATTCCTAAGAGGCTTAGAAAACCTCTACGAAAGAGAGGAATGATATCCTTTACTGTTGATAGATGTTTTAGAAATTGGCACTGTATGTTGCTAATGTTCCCAAATAAATAAGTTGACTTCACTGTGCAATTGTACGTGTTGTTGTACAGTCATAAGATTTTATTACCAAGGCTAAGATGAGCCTGTGGAGAATATTATTGCCAAACATAAATGACCTGCATAAGTTCCTTGAGTAGAAGGATGCAGATTTAAAATATAGTTGGGATTTTAACCAATGAGATTGAATCATGCTAAGTTTGTGACAAAAGAAGCCTAACATTTCTTTGAGAAATGATAGTCGATCCTACATGAATGGGATTATGCCGATGGACACTAATAGCAAGACTTGGATGTGAACGGATGGAAAGTATCCGTAGCAGTAATAACTATTGCTTTAATGAAGGGTTAAACCTTGTATATGTGCATAATCCCTCACGATTAGAGGAATGAGTCTGGTGACCATTCCTTGAAAAGGAAGAGCATGCGTAACTCTCGGGTTTCAAAGTGGATCGAGAAATAAATTTTGTTTTTGGGTACATGAATTGTTGGACATGGTTTTTCTAATCAAGCTGATAAACAAAGCTGTAGAAATATAAAGTGATTGAGTGAGAAATCACAATAGCCTCCCTTGCTTGGTGGATAGGAAACTAATCTGCCGGAGTTCTTGTGGGAGGAGGAGAGTGGCCTCCGTCCCTGACTGTACTGAAGAGAAGGAAGAAATCTAGGTGTAATGGTCAACACCGATCTTGACCTAAAGATACTCTGGATTTCTGAACTAGGATACTCAGTAAGTAACATTATTCGAAATTTCATTTGGGCTTTAAGGGACTGTCCAAATGGTATTAGACATTAAATTATTAAAATTAAGATAAAATGGCTGACTAAATGTTGATCCTGAATGTGGTAAAGGAAGTGTTGGGGCACTTCTAGAAGCCCAATGGGTCAGATTTACATCTAGTGGCGGATGGTAGCCATATAGATATAGTTGGAAGCTAAATTGGGTGATTATGTTACCTTGGTCATGGTTATAATTGCCCATATTGTATTTATAAGTTTGGTAATGTTCCATGGAGGTTGAGGTAAGAGTGTTTTCTTGCTAGTCATTATCGTATAGAAAGGGAACATAGTTATGACGATGTTTGATTCAACTTCCATGTGAATGTCATGTGAATGACTACAAGCTCACAACTGAGAGGGAAGCTCAGTGTTGCGTGTCACTATGAGGCTTGTCATAAGGATGGTAGCAATATCCTTGGAGGAGGATCTGGAAGTCTGATAGGTCCATGTGTAAATGATGCATTTGCATGATGTAGGGATACATTTATACTAAAGGCACAATATGGCTGCCTTGATGAGTGATATGTAAGGCAAGAATTGCACTTGCCAAGATTAAGTGAATACCATGGATGCATGGTTGACTCCATTTTAAAGAGTCATGAAAGTTATGTTTTGAATGATAGCTTAAGGGGGATGCGCTCCATTCCCTCAGGAAAGACTAGTGTAAATAAATTAAAGAGTAAATGAGCAAGGATGGTCTGTTGTCAAGATAAGAGGCAAATGATTATGCCTTGAGAATCACGTGAGAATGGTTTTGAGCAATCACGAGTTGACTAATTTTAAAGTAGAGATGTACGTAGGCTGTAAAATATACCCATTGCAGCTAGACACCGACTTTTGATTATGCATATGGTTAAGTACATCATGGATGTAAGTTAACAAAACCAGAATATGTATGGATACATAATTTGGGTGCTTGACAAAGATGCAGGTTTATATTCCTTATGGAATATTTGGTAAACAACTAAAGCTAACTCAAGGTTGAGGCCATCACAGATAGTGATGGACATGTAATAAGGAAGTTTCATGTTGAGGGAGTTCCCTATGGAAGAACTATGTGAAAACTCTGTGAAGAGGACAAAATCACAACCTTAATAACTATTGAGAATTAAGCAGTGAGCTACAAGCTTATATATATATATATATATATCCTGTATTACATTTTCAAAGCATCATGTAATAAATAGAAGGCTAATGAATGAATAAATGAGTATGTTTGATTGAATAGGCTTGGTTGAAGCCATGTTAAGAAAAGGCAATGAGGCCTTTAGAGATGACTCGGATGGGCTGAAAAGTCCTAGGCAATGTAGAAAGAATTGGAAGAAGGGGAGAGCCCTCAATTCTTTTCTTGCTGAGTATTATGTTTTCTTTGGTATGAGAGAGATGGTACGCGGATGAAAGTAAATGTTTTGGCAACATAATGATGATGGTCGTATTGCTGTAGAAACAATCGAGATTTGTTTGTGTTGCACTCATGAAAACTTTAAGGATAATGTGATGAAGTGCATAAAGATGTGCTAGGACATGTCTGAAAATGTTTTATTGTCTTAACGTTATGGACGAAAGTTTTGAAAGGTAGTTGTATGCCACAGATACCCAAGTAGAGTATGATTCAGGAAGAAAACCCTACTCGAATTAGGTTAATCAAGAACCTGACAGAGGAGATGAATGTGAGCCATTCATCGAAGGGAAGATCGATCACAATCATCAAGTCAACTTCAATATCCACTGGAGTTAACAAAACAAACACTAGTCGTTTGATTAGATCGACGGTCGGGGATCATTGCGAGACGCAAAGGCGAAATTAACGGACATACTAGTTCACGGCCCGCAATCAACCTGCACCATTGATCTCGTCGGGGTGGATGATCAACGACCACGATTAAAAGAGTCAGGTGTGCACTTTTCAGATTGCGGAGATTGAACTCTTCGATAAAGAGCGAGCATATTGGGCTTCCAAAATCACTGTGAATCACCGATTTCTGAACGATCGGTGGGAGAACTTGCAAGGAACCCACACGTTATTGTCGCGTAAAACTCATACTATGATTGGGTTCTGTGGTTGAATTTAGCAAATCAAAGCTCTATTCTCAATCTAAATTCTCTATCAAACATTTCTATGTTGGAATTATTATTATATGGAAATCGTGTGGTTTAAAATCGATCGAGGGCTAAGATCGACGACCCACGATCATTGTGGAGATTGCATATGCACACGTGTTAATGTTGAGACCTGTACCCGTAATTTAAATTCAATATAGCATTGTTTGGAGTTTGGGATCCGATCGTAGATCGGATGACTCGTATTCATTGCGGAGATCGAGAGGAGAGTTAAACCACGAGTTAGTTGAGGTTCTGTAATCCCTTGCAGCCATTAGATCTAGGGGAAGATGGATCTACACCATCAATTTGTAGATAAGGGATTTAGCCAGGATCATAGCGCCTGGACACATGAGCTGAAAGGATAGCGCCTGAAAAGAATAGACCCAAGGTCACAACTCTCGGTCGCATGGAGAGAAAACGAAGTTCCTCTGGGCCAATCAAGGAAGATAGAGTTGAGCACTATGTGTTAGACTTTTGTCACGTGGATTGGTTCTATGGGAATAAAGGTGCTCATAGCTATTACAATGCATGTAATTACTTCGAGGAAATGCATGTTTGCATGAAGGGAAGACGATGGACCTTCCATTGAGGAAGGAGGACCTTCCGAAAATTTTACTTACATTGTATGGATGTCAAAGGAAAGCAAATTTGGGTGGCCATGAGTGTGAGCACCTTGGTTACTAACGAGGAAAGAATGCTTGGGTGCATTCAATAGAAACTTATAGTTTCATATGTGTCGACCTGGGATCATGACCAACCTATATTAGGAAGCACAGTTCGGCTGCAATAATGAACAAGAATGAATAAGCGATGTGGTGAAGAGTTTGGCTAAGCTCCAACACACTATGGAAGAGTGCTTGTCACAAAGTGTGGCAAACTTGAAATCAATGTAAGGGTGCATTGGGTATGAGTGCGGCCACGAATGTTGGCACATTCATTAAAGTCAATTGATACATGAATGACATTTTGAAAGGTTTGGTAGGATGAAATTATGCATAGGCAAGGGATGATTTTTTTTTCCTCCCATGTTTATATAGATGTGGTGCAACTGTTAGAATGCACAAGTTAATAAAGGTTGTGATGACATTTTAAATGTGGAGAGAATACACACACACACACACACACACACACACACACACACACACACACACACACACACACACACACATATATACATACATACATATACACACGAGAAACTAATAGTTTGTTTGGCTGTGTAAAGAATGAATTTCAGGAATAAAGAGTCTTGGATATGGAAATATTGTAAGCCCATAAGGAAGATTGATTGCCTGCTTAGCTAAACTACCATGGGGAGGGAAGTCCCATGCTTGTGAATCTGGTTCCGTGCAGAACATATATGAAAATAAATGAAGAAATTAGAAAATTTGTGGGTGACAGATTTGCAATAAAATTCTGAAATTTAGAATTGTGATGATGTCTCATGAATTATGTATACCTGTAATATAGGCGAGAAGAAAAGATCTATCCAGAAAGGATGGAGGAAGGCTATCCAACTGAAAATACTGAAAGAGGCCACTACTGAGCCATGAGAACCCCATGGTAAGCCATGATCACCTGGAATATGTTGTGTTAAGGTAACCCAATCTGGAGGGATGCCTCGACAGAGCAAGTCTGAGGGACACCTCGACTGTAAGGCTCGATAAAGCCTCCTGGGATTCTTCCTGTGCGAGAAAACCTTGGCAAGGCAAGATGGATCACCCGAGGAACTGTATAATAGAGAAGGGGATGCCTGAGCCTCTGCCTGGAGGGTGAGTGACCGCAAGGAAGAGGAGACTCTGATAGTTATTGTAAACTATTGATTGGGATCATGCACACAATGGGTATGTCAAGGAAAAACAATGAGCCTGGATAACAAGACATCCATGTGGATACAAATCCACAAACTGGGTAGATAAGTATTGTGCTAGATTATGAAATTTTCCTAGAAATTTTATGCAACCGTAAAATGTTTTCGCATGAGACTATGATTAATGTGCTTATTGTCCAAGAATTATTGAAGGCAGGTGACGAAGATTAAGAGTTTGAAAAAGGACCTAACCGAGAAAGAAGGTCAAGGCTTATGAAGTGGTTGAATGAGAAAGGCATGACAAGTGTTACTGAGAAAGAACATCGAGGATGATGTTCCTTTTAAGGGGGAGGGGATTGTAACACCCATGTTTCCCACTTGTAATTAATCATTAATTAGGATTACCATATTGTGGCATGGGAACAACGTAAATGTATTATTGTTTGAATTTCCAATAACTGAATGTGGGGGTGAAGCCTTGAAAGCACTAGCCATGATATCACTAGAGGAAAGAATGTGAAAACTATAAGAGATCAGTTAATATGAAAAGGACTGGTGGTTGAACCTTCAACTACCCCCTGAATGGAAGCATGGTCTAGCTGCAGAAGGTCATCCCGAAGGGTCCTGTAGACCCAGACAGACCCGTGTTTCCTTCTGACAGAAGGAACATGATAGGAGGGATGTGCGTGCAAGGCATGCCAAAGAATAAAAAGAAGAGTGGAGAATGCGAGGAACTCGCCAACAGATAGCGAGCCAAAGGTCACGAGCTTGATGCTAAGGAAGCATATGATAAACCTCGTCGAGGTCATGACAGAGAGAAAAATCTCTGAGATTATGCAAAGAACGGGACCTGAGCAGAAGGTCACGAGCTTGATGCTGAGGAAGCACTTGATAAACCTCACGGAAGATGTGAAAGAGAAAGGATCATTGAGAATTGGCATAAATTCCCTGGTGATATCATGGCTTAGCACGGGGGTGGCTAGAGCTCTAAGAATGAATGCCTCTGAGCCTATGGTTGGGTGGAAAGGCAAACACCCATAGTCAATTAGTTGGCTACAACCTGTAATAGATAAGTATTCTCATATCCTGTGTATTTAAGCGGTAACTGTGAATTAAAGTTGGATATCCTATTAATGTTGCAAGGATGTGCATGTTTGCTTAGTAGTTATATCGTATCCCTTTAATTTTGCTTAATTGTGTATTTAAGAAATTAAAGAATTCTCTGGGTTGTACACGTAAATGCCTGAGCCCCGTGGTGGCTCAAGTTAAAATAAATGAATTGTGAATTGGTTGACCTTGGGCATAGTCTCACGTGTGCATGCCGACACTCCGAGTCATTCTGAAGGAAGGAGTTTGTTAAGGTCAGGAGAGGTAGTGCATGTATGCATAGAGTCTCTGTGAGGTGGGAAGAGACTGAGAACCCCCTTAAGTTCTAGAGTTGATAAATGAGCGCAAGGGGTGCGTGAAAGATTTCTCTAAGTGTTAAGTTCAGGAGAAATAACGCAAAATACCTAAGTACTTAAGGAGCTGACAAAGATGAGGAAGGATAGCGAGATTCAAGCCTCGAAAGGAGAGATCCTTTCGTTTGGACGATGAATGGATGAGATTAGTTCAGGAGGAACTGAAGTTCTTCATGATTGTCAGATCTAGAGAAGGAATGTGGGCGTTAAATCTTAGAGCCCTTCAGACTTCATGTGTCCGACAAATTGAGCATATTCACTGCACAGAAGGTGAATCCCTCAAAGTCCCGAAGTTAATATGGGGCGTATATCTGAGGATGCCTGAGAACTATCCCAATCGTCAAATATATGATATAGTCAGCCCGACATTGACCACTTCGGGAGGACAGAGGTTTGGTAACACCAAAGCCCTTGAAGTCCCGAAGTTAATGTGGACTGTGGATCGAAGGATCCTTTGGGATCCCTCACGACCATTTGATCATGGGGACGTGTGTATTACGTCGAGATCATGTGTCTAGTGACGACGTTGCTAGGTGTCCCTATCGGAGTGGCACACATTGGGACCCAAGGGACCCTTGAACGGAAGTTACGAGCCGTAGATCTCTAGGGTCACGTAGATACCCTCAGACCGTCAGATTGAGGCTGTGGTCAGCCCGACGTTGACCAACTCTGGGAGAAAAGAGGAGTTTGCATTGCAAAACTCCCGAAGAGCCGGTAACCGAAGCATATGTGAGTCGTCCAGGCCAAAGGGACAGATGTTGTCAGATCCTACACTCCAGAGAGAAGTCACTCTGAGAGAATCTAAGTGTGAAGGTGGGAGGATTTCCAAAGGCCGGAGTCCCGAAGTCATCCCAGTCGTTCGTTCAAAAAGGACGCGTGGCAAAAGATCTGCCATTTCAGAGAAAAGTCACTATGAGAGAAAAGGGAGTGTGTTGAACATGAACTACCGAAGGACAGAGAGTCAGAGTTTAGTTGAACCGTCCATCAACTGAGGACAGGTGTTAATAGATCTTCCATTTCAAAAGATAGCCACTTCAAAGGAAAGTGGGGTCGTGCGAGTTGAGAACTCCTAAAGCCTGAACCTCTGAAGTAAATCGTGACTGTCGATCTGAGAGGGACACGGGTTAGTAGATCATGGAGTCTAGAAGTGCGAACTCTGGAAGAAAGGAAGTGGAGCATTTACTAGAAGTTGTCCGAAGATCCAAAGGTAAGGAATCATCCTAGTTGTCCATTGTTGGAACACATGGAGACTGTAGATTTACTCTGGAGGAATTGAAGAGTAAAGGCATGAGAACTCCTGAAGGCCGAAGCATCGTATCTCATCAGAACCGTCCATTGGAATAGGACACGTGGCATGCGATCTGTTACTTCACAGGATTGGTAGTTTGGAAGAAAGAATGTAGAGGAGCGTTGAATGCAAGTCGCCCGAAGCTGGGCAAAGGACGAATATCGACTGTTGATTAGGGAAAACATGTGCCGGTTGATTTGTAACTCCGGGTACAGATCACTTCGGAGGAAAGAGGTGTTTGGAGCATTTGAAACTCCTAAACGTCGAAGTCCCGAAGTAAATCTCAGTCATTGGTTGTGAAAGAAGTGTGGACTGTAGATCTGGTCTGTGTGTGTTCGTGAGCCTGGAGTTCGGTGAATTCATAGTTGGGTGTGTTGAGAACACCCAGATCTTGAAGCTTCGAAGCACCCTTTGAGTTGGTGCCTGGGCAAAACTGGAGGTCATATGGAGGAAGGGATAGCATGGAAAGCTAGCTCTTGCTGTTCAAATCCTTCAAAGGGGCTAGGAAAGAGATCACGGGTTTGCAAGAACCTACACTTTGGTGAAAGGGGAACCTAGAGAGAGTTAAGGGAAACAAAATTTTGATACCCCACCTTTAAAAGAGCACCTAGTGGTCGGGTGTGCTACACTATTTTTCTCAAAACCTTATTCAATCATATGAAGCAAGATTTGATCTTTGAAGCTGATTTATGGGTTGCAAAAACCACTGAATTAAGCTTAGGAAAGTTTGAAGAAAATGGGGGGGTGTTCTTGTTGCAACATCCACTTTGGTCTTGGTATGGTTACCTCAATCAACATTAACTCCCCACACGATTCAACATGAAATGAATAAATAGTATTGTATTAGGATGGGATTAACAAGGACAATCCTTAGTCTCACCAACATGTGGGCCATAGTCACGACTCTGCTTATTAAATGCAATTATATGATTCTTAGTTAGCTCTATAGGATAATGGAGCACTTGGGGAAAGAAATTGGGCACTTTTACGATTTGGAGATTACAACGATAGACCTCGTGGTTAGTGACTTCTCTATATATATTTTGGTTGCTTTTTTGGTATCCTGATTATTATATTCCAAACTTGATATTCAATCACAGGAATGTGGTTAAGGTAGTTGGTCTAGCTTCTGTAATTTGGGCCTCATATTCTAGTTTTCATGAAGGTGATTTGAAATGATTTCATGGAGAGGCATTTTTGGATTTTTATTTTTATCTTCAATTCTGTATCTCTCTAGTATTCTATCTCTATGTGCTCTCCCCCTGGATTGACTTTTCTTGGGTGTTGGTCCTGAGTCTACACTTAAGGCTATAAAGTGTAGAGTCTAAGCATCTGAAATGAGTAAAAGAAAATGGGCGAAACAACTTCGGGGGATGCAGCTATAGTCGATCTCTGATTTGTCTTTGTCTAACTTCCTAATGTCCTTGAATACTGATATCTCATTCGATGGCGGCCCATGAATGTTCAATCTCTATCCGGGTGATGGCAGTCTTAAGTATGGTATCGAAAAGATTCAAAGCGATGCTGGTTTGATCCGATAGGCCAGGTTCGATGTTGGGTTGTCTTACAACGGGTAGAGTCATGGGGAGGACAAAGTTTTAAAAGAGGGTTGATGTTTTTAAAGTGCTTATTTCAATTTTAGATTATATGAGGAAAATTCAGTGAAGCTAAATGAAGGGTTTAACGAGATCGAAGGCCTTTTCCCGTAACTGAGTTAAAATCTTGAAACCAAGTATGAAAACATAGAGCTACCAATAATGCGGGGCACCAATTTCAGAAGAATCCCACGTTGTAGCAGAAGAAGAAAGGAAAGGGATACCTTGATGAAAGCACATAATGTAGAGATCTAAGTAATTCACAGGTCTTGTACCTGCTAGTAGCCGATACAAAGGAAAAACTGTAAATAACTAGACAACTAGAAACTGATCACCACAGTAGAAGTTATACTAAATTGCAGCTAAAACATTCATCAAAGAAGTATATGTAAAAAATGACATGAAACATGAAATAACAGAGAAAAACACATAACTCAATCTTGACGGAATATGGAGTCTTCAATTCGCTTTGTATTAATCCTGGCTCAAAATAACTTTTCTCTATTACAATCTATCACCCAAAAAAAAGCCCCCTTTTTTCATCTCTTCCTCGATGTCTATTTAAACAAAAATTCTGAACATTTAGAATTCCCATCATTCTGGAAACTTGTCAGTTACAAATAAAAAAAATGGAGTGTTTCATCTTCTCATCTTTGTCTTCCCTCATAAGGGCAGAGCACCTTCCTTTCTCTGCTCTTCTGGCTCCATAAATAACACGAGTTGACATCTGTCATTATTTAGCACTAGAAACCTACCCCTTCGCCTGCTCGATGCAAATGACACACCTTTCCACCAACTGGGCTATTAACCCAGAAGGCTCTGCTTGGTTGCTTGCCTCAAAGGTGTAACAACTCTTCACCAATTGTGGTAACCTTTTCCCTACTTGTCGATCTTCCGCGATGATAGAGCATAATTGTAAACTTGGTTGTACTAGCCATTTGTCCACTTGGACCATATTGACCTAGCTTATCTGGGATATCTCCACTTGTTCCTTCTCCACGTTTTCTTTGATGTCCAACAAGTGTTTAGCTATATTGATTTTGCACAACGTCCCATCACTGCCTTCCTTGTCAAAGTCTAACAAACTTTTAATTATCAAGGTGAACGTTTCCTCAAAAGAATTCATCCCTTCATTAGCTTTCCCCCTGCTTTTTGATATATTTTTCTCCCAGACCTTCAGCAAGATATTTCCTCTAGTTTGTTCCGCGATGGATAATTTGGAATTGCCGACCATCTCTATCTTCGCTGTAGCTGTAACAACGTCTTGGAAAGTAACTCGAGCTGCCCCGACTTCTCTTTCTCTCAAAGAAACATTTTCTAACACTTGATATATTGTCTGAAAGTGGTTTTGAATGGTTCCTACTTTTACAAGCAAATTTTGTTGAGCCGTTAATACCTTATGTCGGATTTTGGTGGCTTGGGATCTAAATATTTTTATGTGTAAAACATGATTCTCGGCCACATCCAATTTCGATTGTAGCTCTATAATTTTTTGCCCTTGCTGGCTTCCCTGTGTTTGGCTAATTTTCGCCGACTGGCGCACCTGCTCAAGGTCGGATCTGAGTTTCTTGATCTCCCGCAGATCGACTATTCGGGCTTGCTTGAGGCTTTTGCTCACCTTTTCCTTGGTATTTGCTTCAGTAGTAGCCACTTTAGCTTCTAACTTACTGATCAAGAGGTTATTTCATTTCAACCGGGCCTTCAAAGTTCCGACTGAATACTGATTGGCTATAGCATAAGCCCCTAGTGTTCCTGTTATCTCGTCTACAAATTCTTCCTCTTTCACGACATTTCCATCTGTCAGGATTTAATTTTTTTAGCCACTACGCCCTCCCTTTGATATAATCCTTGTCTCACCATGGCCTTCCTTTTTTTATCAAAGAAAAATTCATTTTGAGACAGCTCCTCTACAGAAATGGGCGTCAGTTCTTCATTGAAAATCCACCCCACATCGAGATTCCCCTTTGTGAATTGTAAGGGTGTGATAATGGCGATCAGACTGCCGATTTCCTTGGATGGTTGTTTCGGGGTAGCATATGTGGCCGACTTTTTTGACATGAGCGGTAGTGAGTCGCCCGACCCTTTCGAGGGCATCTCTGCTTGACCTTGGACCTGATTACTCGACCCACCCTTTTCGGGGTTTCCTTCCTGTTGGTAGGGGATTTCGGATCCTCGATCTGAGGTCCCGACCTCACCTATTTTCTCTTGGTTCTTCTCCTTGTTAGGACTCGAGTACTTTGAGCCTTTGACCCCCATCTGCTGTGTAACCAGGAGATTTGGGGTTTCACCTTGTAAAATCTAAGGGAGGCAACTCCGTTGCTGCTCCTGGAATTTAAAGAAATAAGGCTTATCTCCGGGTGGCAGGGCTTGAATCCGACTTAGGACTTCCGAGTCGGACCTCGCACCCCGGGATATTTCATCATGAGGGGAATCATCATGTTCATATCTCTTCAGGCCACAACTCACCAGGTGATTGCTCTCAACCTTACTAGGGGCATGCTTCTTGAACTCAATATCCACCAGCTTCATTTCTTCTAAAGTCGTAGCCTTAGCTTTGGCATGGCCAAAATCTAACAAGGAATATGCGCTAATATGAATGGGGAAGGGCGGCCATACCTTCTTTGATACTCCTTTGGGATCCTTGCTTATTCTGACGAGCACAGTCTGCCTGGCGATCTCGCGACACAATAGCTTGTATGGCAAAAATAGCGGTAGAGCATGTGGAGGGATAGAGGTGCCGAAAACCCGGATATATGAAAATTCCACCTCTATATACCAATCTGCCATGCTACTCAGGTTGGTCGCGACACTATCCGAAACCCTGGGCGGCGGTTGGCCGAAGATGGCGACGTGCAATGGCACCATTACCTAGTTGAAGATTTCGTAGATGAATTCTTTGGAATTATCCTCCCAAAGCTTTGAGTGGTAGACATGAATAGGCTCTGTATTGGATGGAGCCTAGCTCCAGTTCATTAGTGGGAAGGGTGTCATAAAACAGATGGCATCCATGATGTAAGCAGACATAAAGAACGAATCTGCTTTCTTACTTGCCCTCTGTGCTCGATATTCAGTAATTCGACTGGTCAGACTGTCAGACAACAGTTTGTCCCAGTCGAAGGAGAATCCCTCAACAACTGTATGAATGAGTGGTACCCATGGGAGGAAAAAATGGGTAGTGTCCTCCCTCCCATACAACCTGCAGGACATCATTGTTGTGTACTTGAATTGTGGCTCCAAGGAGGAGATTGAATAGATATCGTTAGTGTCGGCCCTGAATTTCACGAGGTGTGAGACCCAATCTTTGATCAGATTAGACAAACTTCTTGCATACTGCTTGCACTCCTTCTTCTTGAAACCTTCTAGAAATTTAGCATTGTGAGTGAGGTCCGGTGTGGGTGACAATTTATACATTTCCCGCAAATGTTTTGGCCTGAAAATCCCAATCGTTACCTTCTGTTTGCTGATAATCGTCCTAGTCGGGATGTCCACATGGTCCAACACCCACCTGATCATATCACAATAGGGAAGAAGCTGGGGCCTCGCCGCTATTTTGTGCATCTCTGCTTGGGGGACGATTTTGTATTTGGTCGACAAGTCATCGCTCTTGTTGTCGCTAGAATCATCGGAACAACTTATAGACTCGGATTGCAGAATGTTGGAAACGTATGACCAGGTCTTGACAACATTAATTGCAAGATACTAGATATATAAAATATGCAGAACATAAATGAAATGCTAGAAATGGCAGAATAACAGTAAAATATCCAGCATAATCTTCACAATACACAGAAATGATATACGAAATAGCAATAGAAATAACACTTTGATTCATATAGCAATGTTCACAGGCCTCTTCGAGGGGGCAACCTCCAGTCGAGCAGTTCTTTGTTACAATAATCTCCAAGCTAGGTTTTCATACCCTCGACCCTTATTTATACTAAATATGTCTATTAAGAGAAGCATCTAGAGGAAGATCCTTCTAGAAGCGGAAGCTTCTATTAGGTCTTCTTACATCTGCCTTA